>VDFB02379711.1:65044418-65238882 GCA_007258455.2 Sequoia sempervirens
TTTTCACTTTATGCCAATGTGAGGGCTTTCATCCATAGTTTCTTTTGTTTGTATGTTTGTTTTTTTTTTCATTATAAATTAACCATTCATCAAAATTTCAAATAAATTACATTTTTAGAAACTAGACTCCATTCTATAAATTTTAAAAAATAAAAATTTTAAATGATATATTACTTTCCAAAATTTGTAGGGGTAGCACGGCCAAAATTTTGCTTTTTAGGAAGTGCCCACTTAGAAAATTAGTAAACAATCAAATATTCATTAAAAAATTATTAAAAAAATGGTGCACCAACTAAATACTATTAGCTAACTTTTGACTATATAAATTTTAAAAATACTAAAAAAAAGGTCACTGTGCTCAGGTCGTAAAAGAGTTGCTATGTTATTTTTTTTTGACAAAAACAACACCAAATTTTGTATGCATCCCTTTGTTTGCTTGTAATCTCATGGCACAATCTGGCATTAGTAGTTTGAAGTAGACTCAAGAGCACTTGAATCCTTGTTTTCCCATTCATCTGGAATTTTTAGGTCTTAACTTCCTCCTCGTTCATGCCCAAGGTTAGCATTTCGATTTCAAAAAAAAAAGTGGCCACTTAAGCCCCCTTTTTGGGAACCATCTTGGTGCACCTACCCTTTCTTTCTCTTGCATGGGTTCCACTTGTGTAGTTGATGTTGGTATTGTCAAAGGATTTTCCTTTCCTTTCTCAATGTTCCAAAAAGTGTTTGGTTTAGGTCCAGCTTTGATTATACACAATTTTTGGTTGTAAACATACTTCATTATGCAATGAAGAGTTGAAGGCACCCCATTCATTGCATGAATCCATGGTCTACCTAAAATAACAGAATATGAAAGATAATGATGCATAACATGGATCAAGGTTTGAAATGTGGCCTTTCTAGCTATAATAGGTAAAGCGATCACACGAAGCGGTTGTTTTCCTACATTGTCAAATCCTTGAATTGATAGGGAATCAGGTTCAATTCTTGATTTATCCATGCCAATATTATCTAAAAGGGTTACACTGCACACATTAAGTGTTGAGCCATTGTCAACTAGGGTTCACTTTATTCATGTTCTATGGAATCTAGTTATTATCATGAAAGATTCTTTTTTTTTTTTGCACTTCTAATAGAGGTAACTAATCTTGATGGAAAGTATTATCTAAGTTGACCAAATATAGCTTGAATTTGGGCTGCTACTTCATTTGGTTGCACATTAAGAGGGGTAGGAACTTGTTGTAAATAACTTTAAATCATGTTATGATAATGAGGGGAGGCTTGAATAATATCCCATAATGATATCTTAGTAGGAATGTTCTTAAGCTGTTCAATAAGATCAAACAAGGAGTACCAGGTAAGATAGGTTGAGGTAATGGGAGGGATGTTGGAGTTTTCTATCTTGGTTGTTTATTGTTCCTTGTGTTATATGTATGAGAAAGAGTATTATAACTTGAATACTATGACATATTATTCTTAAGTGGTTTGAGGATGAGGACTAGTTTCTTTTGAGTTTGTAGTTGGTTTGAGGGTGGGTAAAAAATGAGTCCAAGCTTAGGAGAGTACTTCAAGGGATATCTAATGTACATTTCCTTAGAAGAATTATCCTTATTTTAATGGTTTCTTATTGAAAGGTAGTCTAGTGTCACTTCATCATCTTCATATAAGGAAACTAGATCACTATTGTCAATGTTGTAATTTTCTTGCACCAAGATATCCTTCCTAGAAGATTTTTTAGGAGAACTACAAACTAGATGTTCATGACTTTCAAAGGTTGGTTCTTCTAAAATTACTTCATCACAAGGGAGTTATCAATGGTTGGATTTTATTGTTTATCAATGATGGAATTATCTTGTTCAATAATGTTTTCCCTAGGGGAAGAGAAGCAAATAAGATTCTTATGACTTTCATCAATTAGATTTTCTAACATCAAAGTATCTTCTTTACCAATAGTAGAGGTATTAGGAGAAGGCCCAATTTGATTGTTATGATTGTCGATGATTTCATCATTTTTATCTAATGTCTTATTCTCTTGTGCCATAACTTCTACCCTAGTAGGAGAGATTTTAGGAGAGGGGTAAACAAAAGGTTCATCACATTCCATTGTTAGATTTTGTAAAGTAGCTTCATCATAAATAGGGGAGGCATCAAGAGAAAGACAACTATGATTTTCATGGTTACCAATGATTGGGTCCTTTCATTCAAATAGATCTTTCCAAATGGTAGGAGCATTAGGGAAGGGGGGAACAAGATTCTCATGACTCTCAATAATTATATCTTCTAACACCAAACTATCTTCTTTACATCAAGGAGGGATATTAGGAGAAGGACAAATTTGAATGTCTTCCAACATATCCTCTTCACAAAGTTGGTTTTCATGATTTTCTATGATTGTACCCTCTTTCACTAAAGAATTCTCACAAGTAGGGGAGATGTTGGGAGATGAATGGATACTAGGTAAAGTAGTGTTAATGATAATATCTTCTTGAGGGAGATTCACCATGAACTAGCAGAGGCATCAGGAGAAGAGAAACTATGATTATCATGATTTCCTATGCTTGCATCCTCTCTCACTAGAATACTCTCACACATAGGAGAGATATTAGGGGATGAGAGGAATATTTCAAAAAGCTCAATTTATTTCACAAATATATTCTCATGACTAGCATGCTTTCTAATGCCTTGTTTCTTTGCAAACTTGGAAAAGTAAGACACTAGTTTACATTTGTGAAAAGCAATCTATACATACTTCATGTGGAAACCCAAAATGGAAAGAGATTTAGAATACAATGCAATGACCTAGAATAGAATATGTAAATATAATTTTTAAATTAATCAATGAACAAAATTAACCAAATTAAGCTAGATGAATGAAACAAAAAGTCAATAAACTGAAAAAGATATCTGATGAAAACAAATAGAAGTACAAAAATGAAGTTTTCAATGTTGTAAAATGTAATTTTAGGTTTAATCTAAGACTAAATTGTAAAAATTGGTGAATTAGTCCTATCTATGGTTTTTAAAAGGTTCATTTAGTGAAAAACAAAAATCACATAATTCCTAGAAATCTAGAAAAAGCACCTGTATAGGGACTAAATCACCTAGATGGGTGAATGAGTCTTATTTAGGGTTTTGAAGCTGATTTTTACATATTTTCAAGTGTTTTCTAATTATTTTCATATTTAGGTATGCTACAAGAAGTTTTAGTTTCAATTTTTTGTAAATGCAATGTGAAATACAAGTTGAAAATGTGACAAAATGATGACCTAAAAGACCTAGTTTGATATGCAATTTTTTTTGTCAATGTTGAAATGCAAGTTAATATGATGTATATGATATGCAATATGATTGATATTTTTGTATTTTTCAAATTTTAAAGAATGCAAACAATGAAATCCTAAAACCCTATATGAGATAAAAATTTGAATGCAAACTAAACACCCTAAATTAGATCTAATTCAATGCAAATGAATGCGAGATCTAATTTATCTAGGATGTAAAGGAATCCTAAAATAAATAAATAAATACAATGTTCAAAATGTTGGGTTCACCAAAATGAAGACAAGGAAATAGGATGTTCCACCTTTTAGGATATGGAACAATTGGGAGATCCTATTTCACTCTTAGTTCATTAGGAAACCTAGATCCCTCAACCAATTGAATTGATTGAGGAATGGAAGTTAGGAGGTTTCCTTATGTGTGATTAAAGGGGGTTCACCACTAAGAAAATTCTTAGAAAGAAGGAAATAAAAGAAATATGCAAATCTAACTTTGTAACCTAGAAAATGAAACTGAAAATCAGGATAAAAAACTAGGGATGAATAGAGGAGCATTTGGAAGGATGAAGATGCTCAAAAAAAGGTATGCAATTATAAAATTTTGACTTTTGATGTGCATTATGATTCATACACTAGAATGGGTGATTTAGTCCTAGTCTAGGGTTTCTAGGCTAGATCTAGAATCTCTCATTGACTGATCTAGATCTATAGAAGGCTTGCAAAGGGGTGTATTAGGACTCATATGCCTAGACTATTCTGAAGTGTCAAAAAAAGTGAAAAGTGTCTTAGGAGAAATTTTTTGAACTGAAACTTTGTGAGCCTCTAAAAATGGATCAAATAATCACTTTCCCACTATTTTCATGTAAATAATTTGGATATCTCTCTCTAGATCTAAGTTTCTATGAGCCTTGAGAACTTATGAAAATTTTTGTAACTTTTACAACTTTGCTATCTTGGTACTTTTGAAGGATTTTAATCCACTTTTTCTTCAACCTATAAACCTGCAACACACAAATAAAGAGAAAAAAGTTGTTTTGTTGGGTATGTGCAGGATCATGATGGGCCAAAAAGTGGCGATATGATGGGTATGTGTAGGGTATGTCGCTAACGACATTTTTTTTACCAAAAATTGATGAAATGAAAAGGTTATTGAAGGAGATTCTTAGCTTTCCACCAATATAAATTGTGCTTTACTTTGAATTTAGTAAATAATTATTATTCATTTTCTATTTGAATTATGACTAAAGTCTTGATTGATGGGCTTATTGAAAAAAATATATAGCTTTCAAATGGTATCACATTTTTTTAATTTGAAACATGCATCACATTCTGTTCTTTACATAGTGTAGGAACAAAAAAATGAATTTCATGAATTTTTGACCAAGTTAAGGTGGTTAGACATACAAGTTAAATTTTTAAAATTTGTAATAAAAAAATCATAATTAATTATTTACTTGGAAAAAAATTACAAATAAATATGTATCACCTTGGGACATGGGTCCTCTACTTATATCTAAAATCTTATAAAAAAATATTGTCATTTTATTGTGGTTAGGGTGGTCAAGCAGACACCTACTTATTTTTTCCCTAAAATTTAAGTTCTACTCCATTGAAATTTTAAATTTTCACAAAATAGAATTTAAAAAAAAAAACATGTAGTTTAGATACTACATTCAATTTGCAATAGATTATATTCTTAAATATTTTTGAGATAACATAGATAACTTATTCAAACTTTTACGTCAAGTTGCCTAACTCTTATTTTTCTAAATTTTATCACCACTTAAGGGCCTATTTTTTCCATGATGATCCTCCACATACCCTATTATGGAATGGGGGTTGGTCAAAACTATTTTGGTAATTAAAACTTAATGAAAAATGGAGCATGAATGAAATGAAACATGAAACATAAGATGAAACAATAGAACCCTGTTTGAAACCTTATAGATCTACAAACAAGCACAAAGTGGCCTCAATGGATGTAGAACTTGATCATGATTCTTAATGAAGGATAATGCATTTCAATACTTGAGTTGATATTGAACAAGACATCACAACATAAGGTCAAAACCACATGCATGATGCATCAATCCTTTGACATGATAATGGATCTTGTTTGTTGCAACAATCTTCTACAAATCTACCCTTGAATGCCCTTTTGAATACTCTTAAATACTCTTGTGAAATCTTAGGATGCTTGATTCAAAATTGCTAGGTGAAATAATGATTTGAGATCTTAATTATATAGGCACTCCATCTAATTTACCATTTGTTAGATCCCAAATGCTGACATTCACAAAATTTGAATTGAAAACCTTGATTTCCTACTCAAAACCCTAAAAAGTGGACAAGTGAGACTCATACAGCCAAGGTGCCACATGGGTCCCACCTAGGGGGACTCATACATCCAAGGTGGCTTTTGGGTCCCACCCTATCTTTTTTGGGCTGAGGAAATGTTGGGGGGTTAGGTCATTAAGTGTATTTATTAAATTTATTGGGATTCTGATTGATATAAGCCTTGGGATGCATAATAAAGGGTCTTAGGGACCTATTAAAGATGATTTAAAGGTCATAAATGAAAAAGAGCCCAAAATTTAGTGTGAAGGTGCAAATAAGTACACTTTACAACACTAAATTAAGGAGAAATCAGGTCTATTTAGTTAAAAAGGGCCCTAAGCTTAATGTGAATGTGTAAAACACATTACAACACTAAATCAATGTAATGTTAGGCTCATTTTAATATTAATTATTCCTAGTTGAGTGAGAAAAAGGGATACTTTTTCCTACACTACAACAACCAATTTCATTTTTTGGCAAGTCGTTAAATGGTGTAAAGTTGAAGTATGACATGATAGAAAAACAAGCTTATGCACTAGTCAAGGTAGTAAAAAACTTCACAACATATCTTATGGGAGCTACAATCACTACTTATGTCCCCAATGTTGCAATCAAGGACATTTTCACCCAGTAAGAGTTCATGGGTAGAAGAATTAGATGGATAAATAGAATTCAAGAGTTTAACATTGATGTGCAAATAACTAAGTTGGTAAGAGGCCAAGGTTTAGCCAAATTTATGGCTAAATTTTTTTTAGAAGCTGAACAGATTAATCAAGTGGAATGTATAGATGTGTCACCAATTTATGATATGTAGATGTGTGGGTGAATACTTTAAAATAGTAGGTAATTAAGTATGTTATTATTGATAATGAATTGTGGTGAAGTCCATATGGGGTCTTATTGAAATGTATTGATGGTAAGAAACCTTGAAGCCTTTTAATGAGATGCATAGGGGGGTATGTGGCGATCATTATATAGAAAATACGACTGCTCATAAAATATTGAGAGAAAGTTATTGGTGGCCTACAGTGTTTAAGGATGTCCAAAAAATGGTAATGGAATGTGATGCATGCCAAAGGTTCTCTCAAAAAATCAAGTTCTCAGTGAGCTTGCCACTCATACCTATTTTAGTCCAAGTACCTTTTCAACAATGGGGAATTGATTTCATAAGTGAAATCTCAGAAAAGTTTACTGGAGGTCACTACTAGATTCTAGTTGCCACTAACTACTTCACAAATTGGGTAGAGGAAATCCACACTAAGAAGGAAACAAGTAAGGTAGTGCCTGATTTTCTATTAGATAACATATTGATCAGATTTGGGGGGCCTAAAAATATTGTTTCAGATAATGCAATGTGTTTTATATTTGATGAGTTCAGAAACTTCTGTGATAGATATGGGATTCAAGAATATTACTCTTCTTCATACCATCCACAAGGAAATTGCTAGGTTGAGTCAAGTAATAAGAGCCTAATGAATATTATCAAGAGATTAATAGAAAATAACAAAGGGGCTTGGCACTCTAAATTGAAGTTGGCATTGTGGGAAAACAGGGTGACAACTTAAAGAGAAACAAGATAATATCCATTTGGTTTGGTTTATGGAATGGATGCTAGGTTTCCTCATAACAATTTGATGAAAATGTATAAGTTTATCTAGGAATATGATGAATATATATGTGATGACATACAACACATGATTAACATTCTAATGGAAATGGATGAGATAAGGAGAGAGCTCAAAAGGAAAAAAAAAGTTGTAGCTACAAGTTAAGAATGCATATGATAAAAGGGATTCTCCAAGAAAATTAGAGGTTGAGATCATGGTACTAATGTGGAATTGCAGGACTCAAGATAAGGGAAAGCATGGGAAGTTTGATGCTTTCTAGTTAGGCCTAGATTTATGTGAAAAAACAAGAAGGAAAAAAATATGGTGAGGATTAGATCCCAATATAAAGTAATTGCAACACTGAATACAATAGGCTCACTATTAGAGGAATCACTACTAATGGCTCACTACCAAAATAGAAAGAAGAAGATATACTATTATTACAATGAGAAATCCATCTCAGAGTAACATCAAATTTCCACCACTACTTCACCAGAACATTCACTCTCTTTGAAGAATGTAGACACATTCTACTCACTACTTCTAGTAGTTGTAATCATTAAAGCTCACATTCCACTTTACACTTTCACACTCCACACCATAGTTCACATCAAACATACTTCACTCTACCACCCTTCATCAGTTTATCACACATATATACATCTTTAGCCTTGAAAACCATGTACAAGGTCGGCTATGTAATCCAAATATGAAAATTCAAATTAGGTTGGCACCAAAACATTCCTATGGTGGAGAGGAATGAAGGTGAACCACACCAAACCTTAACTTAGACCTAAATCCATGCATACACACCTCACCGCACTTCCACAAACATTGAAGATATTCCCAAAAAGTGAAAACACCTAAGGTCAACCACCATTAAAATTTAAGTACACGCTTCCTCAAATCCAAATACAAATCATAGACCAAAATGAAAACTTAAAAAAAAATTGGAATATTAAATGAACACCTAGAAATCCAAAAAATCCTTCAAAACAGCATACAGCTGAAGAACATACTCATTATGTACAACTAGTTAACCTTTTGCACATTGTAACACATGAATCTAACCTTGGAGAGCACCAAACTTTGAAAAACTCATACTAAAGATATATATGAAAAATATAAGCACACTTCCATATTTGCAATAACAAAAGCCACCACATGAGGAAGTGTAGAACTTTAACTATGAAGAAATGTGGAACAAGACATTGGACACCATTATGTCACATTGATTTGTCTTTACTACATTGTTTCCTCTTTTATTCAAAATTTTTCAAAAGAACTTGGAAACCAAGCACCAAAAACACCATCTCAACATCTACAACACCTTCTCAAAATCTCACACACAAGAATTTGAACATCCAAAAACATATTCCCATTAAAGAAACGCTGGAGGTTGACATCAATGACAACACAAACTTCAAACAATATACCCTTTGTCTTTAATGACAACACATAATATGAAAAACTATCAATAACAACAACAATAGCTCTAATGACCAACTCATATACTGCACCATAGTGCATAATACTCCCCCTTACACAAGCATCTATAATTTCCAACACTTTCTCTTTTGGAGAACTTCTCTCCCCCTTTCTTCATATGTTTCTCCAATTAACTTTTTATCCCCCTTTGACATCAATGGAAAAGGGAAACATATGTTTCCTTTTCTTTTCTTTCTCTTTGACATCAATCACACATACTTTCTCTCTTCCAAGGGAAACACCTATAAGGAACAAAAACTATTTTGCAACTTCCTTTTCTTCTACTTCACACTATTTTCTTCACACCTTCTATTGCACCAACCAACAACTGTTACACATATGATTTAACATAAATAAAAAAGGAAAATATTTATATGCCACACAATGACAACACTTACTTCCCTTGACTACAACAACCAACAATTCCACTACCAACTCCCCTGAGAGGTAGCAACCAACATCAGTCCATAATAAGGAATGAACCTTGAAATCCACTAGACTGATGCATAACCTTATGCATCTGACTTAAATAAGGAGGAGAAATAACCCATAACTTTCCCTAGAGATACTCAAAAGTATTCTTAGGAAGAGCTTTAGTGAAGATATCAACAACTTGATACTTAGTAAGAACATACTCCAACTTCACCTCATTCTCTGCAACCTTTTCTCTCAAAAAGTGATATTGGATTGAGATATGTTTTGTCCTTGAATCCATTACTAGATTATTTGAAATATTCATTGCACTTGTATTGTCAAATAATATGAAAATTGGTTCATCATATGAAACTCTAATATCCTTCAAGGTTTTCTTCATTTACAACACTTGTGTGCAACATGATGCTACAATAATGTATTATATCTCTATAATAGATAATGACATTGAATATTGATTCTTACTTATCCAAGACACCAACTTCCTTCCAAGAAAGAAAGAATCACCACTTGTTCTTCTCCTATCATCCACACAACCTTCCCAATCTGCATCTTTATATGCACTTAGAGAGAAATCACTATCATTTGGACACCATAAACCTCTTTCTAAAGTGTCTTTCAATTATTTGAATATTATTTTGTTTCTACCACATGTGACTCTCTAGGATCTTGAAATCTAGCCACAAGACAAACTACATGCATGATATCTAGTCTAGTAGTCAAATATTGTAGTCCTCTAATTGCTCTAATGAAATTTTAGAGATTCTTTACTCTTACTTATCTTGTAACCAATAACCATAGGAGTATATACTGGTTTAGAGTCTTTTATTCCAAACTTATTCAAAATATCCTTAACACAATTTTACTATGAATGAATATTCCTTTCTTTGTCTAATTGATTTGAAGCCTGAGGATAAAATTTATCTCCGAAAACAAAGAAATCTCAAAATATTTTTACACCTCTTCTACAAATTTCTTGCACATACTTTCATTTCCTTCAAATATTATATAATCAACATATACAACCACAATCAAAATTTGATCTTTCTCAACTTTAAAGTAAATATTGCTATCTATAGTACCTTTATTGAATATTTCTTACAAGTACCTATCCAACCTTGCATACCAAGCTTTGGGAGCTTTCTTGAGTCCATATATGATGGCTTCTTAAATATACAAACCATATTAGGATCATTTGACAACTAAAAACTTTTTGATTGTTCAATGTATGCCCCTTCTTCCAACTCACCATTCAAGAATGTAGACTTCACATCCATCCACTAAACTTTGAAATCCTTATGTTCTACAAAACAAAACAAAAATCATAATATCTTCCATTTTTAGAAGTTGAAAAATCCAACATCACAAACCCCAAGAATCACCTGCATTCAAAAACCTGTCATAGAGAAAAGATATGCAGAATCAAAAAGATGTTCTACAAGCCTTAAGAAAAAAATGCATTCACGGGAATTCAAAATGAGATATTTAACAATGAAAGATACCTAAAATGGCAATGCAATGTAACTACCACATGCAAGCATAAATGTATAATGACATGCCTAATGAATGAGAGTTGACCCTATGTAACTAGCATCTAAGAATAGCTACTAGGTAAATTAACTCCTAAGTAAGCTTATGATGGTGTAAATAATTAATTACATCATCACCCCCCCATAAGTGAAACTCAGGGAGACACAAATTATTATGCAAATGATGTAAAAGATGAGTCCCAACAACAAGGCCTGATCAAGTACCCATTTACAAATGCAATGCAAACAAATGAATGGAGTAATGGAGAAAACCACATGGGACAAAACTCCCCAAAATAGAATGAAAAAACCTAAGTGATGAAAGATGGGGGACTCCATAAGACTCCCCAAGGATACCATCCATTATGAAGATACATGAATGAACCCCCCCATAAGATAGGAATAAAAAAAACACATAGCCCCCCATAATGAAGTAGCTCCAAAAAGATTGAAGAAACCACATCTCCTGAAAGAAGTGGGAGGGAAGAGGCCACATGAATGCAATCTATGAGGATGAAGTAGGTGCATCCCAAGATGTCTCCACATAAGCATGTGTGACCTCAACCAATGAAGAAGTCAGAGAAGGTGAAGAATCAAGAGTAGCCTCCAGAGATGGATGATCAACTAGGTCATGTTTCACTAAAATAGAAGAAACCACATCGGTAGCCATAGAAGTATCAACAAAAACAACAAGAGGAATAGGAGACAAAATGGAATTCTCTAGAATAGGATCCGAAGAAGGAACACCAAAGTTCACAAAGCCAAATGTCTCCTTGAAATGATGATTCACACTAGAAGTGTGAGGAACAACTATAGGAACAAAAGCACCATTAGTAGAAAAATATAAGAAGGAATACAACTGAAATGAGTGATCCACCACCCTAGTAGCAATAATTTCTCTACTCTCCATGTCTCTAATGATAACTAAATCAGGGGTAAACTCCACAAATCTCCCATTACCTCCATCTGTGATTTGATATGTGGACAGAAGGTTGTTCATCAAATGAAGGACACACAAGACATCCTAATTTTTTTTCCCCAAAAACTAATAGACCCCTTCCTTGTAACACTCATGTATGTATTGTTTCCCATAAAAATAGGACACATAGTGCAAGGATCAAAGGAAGTGAAAATAGACTGTGAAGATGCCATATGATGAGATGCTCCTGAGTTTAGAAGCCATCTCCCCGATCCATGACTTGAAAAAGCATAAAGAGCATGTCCCTTCATCTCTGATGAGGTATGAAAACCAGTTGTTCACCTATCAAGCTATTTAGAAGAAGAAGAAAGAGGGGAAGAAGATGATGCAGACATCCTAGAAGGAAAACCAATCCGATGTTTCTAAAGAAGATGTTTCAGCTCATCATTGTCCTTGGAGCAATTATTTTTTGCATATCCTTCCCTCTTGCAATATGCACATGTAGTCTTCTCCTTCTTAGATGATTTCCCCTTAGAAGAGGAGGATGAATCTGAGGACTCCTTTTTTTGCTCATGAGATTTGGAATCCTTTTTTTTGTTTCTTTCCCTTTCCACTGGGAGCCTTCTAATTTGCGGGCCCCTGAGAAGCAATGAGTTCCTATGATGAAGAAGGTTTCACAGTGCCCATGCTAGCTAACTTAGCTTTCTCTCAAGTGATAGATTAAGCAAATTCATCAATAGAAGGCATAGTGAATCTTTTACCAAGAGCATCATGAGTGGCATAAAAGGTAGAGACAAAAATTGAATATTCAGGTCTAAGCTTAGAAAGAATGGACAAAATCAACTGAGAGTCCTGCTTCTGAATACCACACTATGACAACTGCAATCTAAGAGATTTTAGTTTTTTGAAGAACTCATAGATGCTATGAAAATCCCTAGGATTTAAGCTAATTAGCTCATTCTCCAATTGGAATCCTCTCATAGTATCCTGCTTCCCAAACAAAGACTCTAAAGTAGTCCAAATCTGATTGTGTGTAGTAGAAGACTCTATATGAAATAGAAGATCAGGAGAAATAGATAGACATAAAGTACCAAAAGCCTCATCACACCTATTAAACCACTTTCTCTTTTTATTAGCACCCACAGGTTCAACTTTAGTACCCATGGTCACTCTATACAACCCTTTGTGCTTCAAAAGAATCTCCATTTGTTTTTTCCAACCAAAATAGTTAAATGGAGTAAGGGGTGAAATATTTTGTGAATCCATGATAATACAATACTATAGGCTCTCAAATTCAAAAAATATTCCTCTATGATCTCAAAAAAAGTCCTGATTGCACATTTCCCAAGAAAATAACCCAAAAAAAGGCTAATTTTTCACAAAAAATTAGATACCTGGTGAAAAAATCTAAATAATTAGGTTTGAGATCTGAGAATAGGATGGAACTAGCTTTTCGATGCCACTTGAATCATAAAAAATAGATAAACGAGGCAAAAGATATGCCCTTCGAAGTGAAAACAACAAATTTTGACTTTAGAGGCCAAAAAAAGCATCAAAAATTCAAAATCAGAAAACCACACATGCACCACTGGATAGAGCGTTAAACCAGCTTTCTAACAATATATTTTTTGTAAAAAATAGACACTGTATGCAAAATTTATAGCCATTTTTTGTAAAACTGCTCTAAATCGGCCCAATAAGCCTTTTGCAGCCCTCAGGGGCTAAAAAAAAGAGCCCTTGGTCCTGTGAGTGACTAGGGGGCTAAACGGCTAGGGGCTAGGGTAGAGCCCTTGGTATTTGATGTGACCACTAGTGGTGTTGCAGACTAATGGGGGGCTGGCTTGTGGGACTGGCTCTAATACCATGTGTAGAAGTTGGAAAACCCAACTTCATAAACCCCAAGAATCACTTGCATGCAAAAACTTATCATAGAGAAAAGATATATAGAACCAAAAATATGTTCTGGAAGCCTTAAGTTAAAAATGCATTCATGGGAATTCAAAATGAGATATTTTACAATGAAAATATAAGATGCCTAAAAAGGAAATGCAATGTAACTACCACATGCAAGCATAAATGCATAATGACATGCCTAATGAATGAGAATTGACCCTATGTAACTGACATCTAAGAATAGCTACTAGGTAAATTAACTCCTAAGTAGGCTTATGATGGTGTAAATAATTAATTACACCAACGCCATCCTTGCCACTAGAGAAAATGTCTCTTCAAATTATATTTATTCTACTTGTGAGTAGCCTTTACACACACACCTTTCCTTTTTCCTAAATTCTCCATTTTCATTTAGTTTGTTTCAAAACACCCACTTGGTTCTAGTCACATTCTTGTTCATTGGTCTTGGGACAAGTTCACAAGTCTAGTTCTTCTAAATCTGCATCAGTTCTTCTTCCATAGCCTTGATCCAAAATGCATATTTGCATGCCTTAATCATTTTTTTAGGATCAAATTTGGAAAGTGAACATAAATTTACCTATTGTTCCATCAAATCAGCCTTTCTCCTTGTCAATACACCTCTACTTTTGTCACCAAGGATTTGATCTTTAGAATGATTCTTCTGCACATAGTTAGGGGCCTTAAGGATCCTTTTCAAAGCTTCTTCCTCTTCAACCCGCACTTCATTTTCCTTACCATAATCTTTCTCTTTTTCTCTACATGAGGACTCATCTAATTCATATCCATCTATCAACACTAGAATTTTATGTAATTCTTCATTTACTTTGAAACTTTCACTTTCAATAATCATTTTTAGCCTCAAATTGCAGCATCAATAAGCCTTTATTTTTGTAGAGTATCCAAGGAGGATTCCTTCATCAGACGTTGCATCAAGTTTTCCTAATTTTTCTTCATCTCTTCTAATATAGAAATCGCTTCCAAACACTCTGAAATACTTGACCGTAGGAGTTATCCCACACCACAACTCATAGGGAGTTTGTGAATTATTTTTCATTTCTTGTGCTTTGTTATGTATGTAGACTTTAGTATGAATTTATTCTCTCCAATAGACATTCGGTAGATTTTCTTCATTGATCACTGTTCTTGCTACTTCTTTAATAGTCTTATTCTTCCTTTCCACTATTCCATTCTACTAAGGATTCCTAGGAGCTAACAACTATCTCTTTATTCCATGATCTTCAAAAAACTATTAAAAATCATTAGAGGTGAATTATCAACCTCTTTCAGATCTTAAACACTTTATGTTTATATTTATTTAATTCTCAACCATAGATTTAAATTCCTCAAACTTATTTAGAGCTTTTGATTTTTATTTGAGAAAAGTTACCCAAGTCATTCTAAAGTAATCATCAATCAACAACATGAAATACATATCACCTTGAAAACTTCTTGTTCTTATAGGTCCACAAAGATCTATATGTATCAAATCCAAAGGTCCTATGACAAAATATTCCTTGACATTGAACCTAGTGAAACCCTTCATAGTTTTTTTGTTCCCCTGATTTTTAAGTCTGAATTAGACAAGTTTCGAAGTCTTGATATTGTCCATTGGTTAAGGTTTGTGCTTCATGGATTAGGGTTTATCAACCTTTCATGCAAAACCTTAGTCCTTTGTGCCCTTTTGGTCTAATTCATCATTGACCTATCATAGTTAGTTTCCCATTGCCTAAGTTACTTCTTGAGTCATTTGGTTCCATTTTTTGACCATCCCCTTGAT
Source organism: Sequoia sempervirens (assembly GCA_007258455.2). Classification (NCBI taxonomy): domain Eukaryota; kingdom Viridiplantae; phylum Streptophyta; class Pinopsida; order Cupressales; family Cupressaceae; genus Sequoia; species Sequoia sempervirens. The sequence continues at coordinate 65,059,697 of VDFB02379711.1, forward strand.
GCTTAGGGTTACCTTTTATCCCATTGCATGTTAACCCTTTTATCTAAATAATTTAATCTTTCCTATGGTCAAGGGTATTAATGTATTTTCATTCACTATCCTATATTTGATCTATACCTTAGGTTTTATTATGTCATGTTTATTCATTACCTAGGGGGCCCCTTTTCAAAACAACTTATAAGCATGCGTGAAATTATTTTCACTTAATTTTTGTCCATCGCATGCCCATTTACATCATGCTTTTCTTCCATCTCACTGACTTCATATTTGTGATGTGCAATACATAGTGTTCTTTCTTGTCACTTACTTCCCTCACATTGCTAAAGTGTTAATCCGCTTAATCCCTTTGCATGATGAGTGATGCCTTATATTTATCCTTCGCATTATGGAGTACTCTCATATTGCTGACCTAATTGATCAGTTAAATCATTATTTGTATGCCATCACTTTTGATTGAATTCTTGTTTATGATATTTAAAACTTGGGATAAAACCAAGGGAAGAGTTATTCACAAGTTAGTAGAGTTTCCAAGTCGAGTAATGGGGGTGGGTGAACATACAACACTTATTCATAGAAAATGAATTTATTATATATATGAAAATTTTGGCCAAATTAAGTGTAGAAGGCATTGCATACACTTTGTTGGTTCACTTTATGCTAGGATTGCATAGCTAGTAAGGAGTGTCTATCATAGTTGGTGTGTATCCATAGTTGTATGATCATACTAATTATGTATGATACAACACCATACTCAAGTAGGCATTATTAGAGGTTTCCATACCAAAATATTTGTTGAAGGGTAGGGTCATTTTCTAGTTAGGAAGATGTGTGGGGAACTTCCATTTCTGTGGTTGGAGGAAAATTTCTTGGATGATGCTTTCCCTATTATAGTCAGTAGCTGGGACTTGTGGAACAGAAGAAGTGTGATCTAGATGAGGACACCTTGGCCACAAAAATCTTTTAAGTTATGAATTTTTGTATGAACATGATCATGGATCATGGATCAATTGTAATTTGTATTTGAAAAGATGAGTTTCATCTACTTGGAGTTATGTAATGTTATTTCATTAATGTAATGAGATGTGGAAATTATTTATGCAATGTGAAATTATGTTACTAGAAAGGAAAAAATTCATTTCCATATTCTTGGAAACTTTTGTTATACACTTGGACCTATGAGCTCATTATGTAAGTTTTTTGTCAAAATTTATTAGTAAAAAATGTTTGAAAAGTTCTTATGCCAGGATGGCAAGGAAAAGAAGATCAAGGAAAATAGTAAGGAATTCAAGTTCTTGAAACTTGTCTAACTCTGGGCCTAGGAAAGAATCATCCTTGGAGATTAAAGCTCATAAATCAACAACTCATAGAGATATTCCCTTTGATTACAAAAGGAATCCAACTAGGTTTAGTAAGATGGTTATTGATCAGTACCTACAAGTACAACCACCCTTCAAAATTGTTTGAGTTGACTCTGAGGGAGAGAAAGAACCTAAGGAGAACCCTCTTTCTAAATAGAAAACTATAGTTGAAAAGAGTCAAATATTATGGATTAAATAAGGATACTATGTAATCCAAAAATATGGTTTATGTCTATCAATAAAAATGCTTAATTAGATAAACCAATTTGTAATCATAAATAGGAAACTTCAGGTGAAGTAGAAAATTCAACATGTTGTGAATGAGAACCAATTAGGGAGGTATCCAAAAGGTGGGACAACCTTCTGACAATGATAATTCAAAGCAATATTAAAATATAGAAATGATAATTGAATTCAATAATGAAATTTGGTACTTAGAGTAAAGGTCAAAGACCAAAATGGGTCAGAAAAGCAAGAAACTCACAAAGGTAAAGTTGAAAATTGGCATTATGCCACCAACCAAAATTGGCATGGTCGATTTGGAGTAAATACTTGAAGATTAGAAAACAAACCGAATAACCTTTGAAGTGTCTATGTTTATGAAGAAGATGAAATCACCAAGAATCATGGAAAAAATTTATTAGAAAAGTAGGTAGGAAGGACAAAAATTGGACAATAAAGTGGGATAACCAAAAAAAATCTTAGGTAGAGCAATGTTGGTCGAATTTTGAATTGAACTTCCTAAGTGGAACAAATGAAAGTAAATATATATTAGTCCCTTTCTATTCATTTAAAGATGTTCTATATAGATAAATTGGATATGGAAGGAAACTATGTTGCCAAATCAAACGAATAATTGGATAACCTTGGGAATAAAAAGTATTGTAAGATATACTGAGTGAGGGTAAGATAAGGAAAGTAACAATCATTGCAATCAATTTAGAGAAAATAGATGAATACAAAAAAATCAACTTTTATGATTATTTAATGTTAAATATGAGTCTCAAAAACACCAAGGAGGGAAAGAAGAGAAGTATGTGGATACAAACTTGTACCCTATTCAATAGAGTTTGATGATGTATTTTCAATTTGAGAAAACTTTTTTGACTTCTCCATAGACATGGTTCTCATATCAAAAAACTTATATCCAAATATTTTTATGGCTGCAACAAAGTTGTTGGAATTGAAGTCCAAACTATAGGAGCTATTAGAAAAATATTTGAAAGGTCAAGAAAAAGTCAGAGGCATTTGACCAAATAAAAGAGAAGTGATCATGACACCAACCCTATGAATTATTGATTAGGAAGATCAGTTTATGGTTATCTTTGGTGCCTTGAGAAAAAGATAGGCATTATGCTTATTTGAAGAAAGAAAGGTTAACACTTAAGAATTAGGAAATAGATTGTATATGAACAAAACCATGATCCACATGATCTTGAACTAGCACCAATTCTTCATGCTTGGTAGTTATTTGAGAATTAACTTTTGGGACAATTTTTGGAGTTAAAAATAGACTAGCATGGTTTAAAGTATTTTTTACCCTACCAAATCTAAATGCTCATTAGAGGAGATGGATTGAGCTGAAATCATACTATGAATATGAAATTAATTATTTAAGGGCAAGAAAAACCAAATTATGGATGCTTCAATGTCGAAGGAGACATATCTCCTTGAGAATATCTATTAATTATATTTTTAAGAATAGAATGTTATGGCAGTCCAAGGAATATGTTTCATTTAATTTGAATGGACTACTAATAATCGAAGAAAGAAACTAAGTACCATAATTCGAAGAGTTAGGTAATATAGTGTGGTAAGAAGTTTATTTGGTGTCATATTCAAGACAATATGGAGTGACCAAATTATTGAATAATTTGAAGCCACTATATAATTCAAGGAAACAAAGAGGGATGTTGCAAGGTATGTACAAGCAAGTTGTCTAGAATGCCAAAAGGTGAAGAAAGGGTGTCATCACTCAGCAGGAATTTTGTATTCTCATTAAATTCCAAAGAGGAAGTGGACAATTATTAGTATAGTTTTTTCTCTTCTTTTGTAAAGGTTTTGGTATAATGTTATTTTGGTAGTGATGGATAGGCTCACGAATGTAGAAAAATTTATATTGGAAAATTTGACATGTAGGGTACTAGTCATAACCACTAATTCATGAAAGAAGTGTTTTGGTTGCATGGTGTCCATGAGAAGTTTATGTCAGAAAGGAACATGGAAGTAACATTAAGGTTTTAAGTAAAAAATATCACCTTATTATAAATTCAATTGAAAATAAGCTCATATTATCACCCTGAGATAGATACTCAAACAAAAAGGGTAAACCAAATCTTGATGGATTTGTAAAATATTACTATTATAATAATTCCTAGCAATAAAATTTGATCTATTTGAAACATTATACAGAAGGAAGGCATGAATTCCTATAAGCTAGGATAAGCTAGGAAATAGGAGTAGCCTTAGTCTGGAATTAATTTTGTCCAAAGTGGAAGAGTATATTGGGATAATCAAGGAAAGAAATAAGCAGAGAAGAATGATAGGTGGGAAAGCTTTGTTGATACAAAGCATGAGTCAAGGAGAAGTATTATTATGCTCGAGATGGATAGTAGTCAAGGAGAAATACTATTATGCTTGAGATTGACAGGTGTATAGGAGCAATACTATTATGCTTGAGATGGATAGTAGTACTAGTGATGGCCATTCTTGGTTTCTAAGTTGTCAGACAGTGTAGAAGACTAAAGAAAAGTATGGGAACCATGGTGTAGTGTGCAATTCACCAACATTTATTTTCTATTTTGGATGGATTAAGTGTTGAACACATGGAATACTAAGAGGAGGGGTGAATAAGTATTCTATTAAACCATCCAATTATTAACCATCCAATTACCAAAACATACTTAATAGTTATAAGGAATGAAACCATGAACAACCTATTGCAAATATGAATGATTATGGTGCTATTGTCATTGATGTCAACATAGTACAGGTTCTTAAAAAGAAAGGAAATAAGTGATTGAAGGTTGTGCATGTATAGTTGAGATACTATAGAGATGTTTTGAGTACATGGAACTATCTTTATGGTGATGTAGGTGTGCTGATATGATGAGTTACCAAGTGCTTTTGAGAAATAGTGAAAACAAAATTGTGTGTGTTCAAAATGTGCTTTGGTATGTAATCCACATTTCTTCTACATTCATCCTATGCTTGTGCAAATCTGAAGTGATTGTTTATGGGAATCATTGGGTTATATATCTTGGGTTGTATATTTTGGTTTGATGAAGTGTGAATGTTTTGTTCACAGATGTGTGAACTAGTTTGGTAGAGTTGGTTGTATATGGACTGGGAGAAATGTATTTGCTCCACAGTCCTCTACTGGTTTGTTTCAAGTCTTACGAATCTGGTAGAAGGCTTGCAATGGTGTTATCTATGGTCCATCAAAGGTGTTCATGCTTTGGTGCTCTTGAAGACTAATGTCAGAGTTGTTGTGTGTGTCTATACAGTCTGGATAGACTAATGGAAAGTATTTTTTGTATGAAGGATGTTGCATTTTTTGCAGATGAATCTAAAGGCATCCAAGATGTGTTCAAATGTTTGATGAAGCATGTTATCTCCTTGTTGCAGAAACATGTAATTTAAAGTTCATTTGTGTTTTCATTAGGTTTAGCCAATTTGGTGTCTAGACATCATGCAAAGGATAAGTATCAATTAAGGAAGTGTGTGATTGATCCAAGATGTTTTTTTGGTCCACTCTCATTCTCTTCCACCACGGGCATGTTGAGTTGCTGACCTAATTTGAATTTGTAAAATGAAGAGTGTGTGACCGACCTTGGAGAATGTTTCTAAGGTTGAAGATGGTATAAATGCAAATTTTGATGCAAAGGATTGTATAAGTGAGATGAAGCCACAAGTGTGAGAAGAAAGAGTGTGTGAAAATGAATTAAGGCAAAAATACTTTAATGTGTCAGATCCTTGAAAGAAGTGAGTTGATGGTGTCTGTAATTCTTTGATCAAGGTTGCAGATGTGTGCAAAGTTGTTGTGGTGGATTTTCTGTTATCTTTCTATATCTATAGGTAGTGATCCTCTCTTTTAGAGAGTGAGTCCTATCTGTAGGAAATGATCCTTGTATCTGAACAGTGAGTCCTATCTTGGGCAATGATTCCTTTGGTAGTGAGCCTCTTGTAATTGGTTTTGAAATTACTCTTATATTGTGATTTAATCCTCATCATGTTTTTTCCCTTATTGGGCTTTCCATGTAAATCTGGTATTTTTTGTGTTGATATTGCTTTTTGTTATTTGCATTCCATTTTCATACTTAATAATAGAATAAAGTGGATGTGAAGTTGATAATTGTTTGATATTTGTGATTGTGATTGGTGACAACTGATTCACCCCACTCTCAGTTGTCTTGTGTCTTTTATAAATTGGCATGAAAGCTTTCATTCCTCAGAGAAGAGCTTAGCCGCATGAGGTGGATCTGATGGTGCACAAATTTTCAATCTATGTGTTTGATGGATTTGACTAGAGTGACTGGAAAGTACAACTGAGAGGTTACCTAATCTCTCCTAAGTTCAAGACTTGGAAAGCCATTGAGACAAAATATATTGAGCTAGCAAGTGGTCCTTCTTTTGCAGATGAGATTTCTACCTACGAGGAAAATCAAAAAGCAAGGTAGGAAATATATAGTGCTTTATTTAAGACTAAGCAGACAAAAGTTATTTAATTGAGAACTACTTATGGAATTTGGAAAAAGTTGGAAGATATCTATGAAGGAAATGATAGAGTGAAATTATCAAAGAAGCTAACAACAAAGCACTGATATGAGAACTTGAAAATGGAAGAAGGTGAAGACATTGTAAGCTACTTTCAAAGGGTTGATATTGTAAAAAATGAAGTCAAAAATCAAGGTGGTACTCTGACAGATGAAGATGTAATGGAAAATATTTTGATGACCCTATTGGAGAGTAATAGTGACACGATCTCAGCTATTAAGGAAGTGTATAATCCAAAGAAATTCACTAAAGAACAACTATTTGGCACCTTGATTACATTTGAAATGAGGAAATTTGGAAAAGAAAAGAAAACAAAAACAACCTTCAAATCCACTAAGATAGAAGATGATTTGGATAGTGAAGGTTAAGAGGAGATGGAAGCAAACTTTACAAGGAAATTGAAGAAAGGTACTAGTAACTACAAAGGTATGTTTCCCTTTAAATGTTTCAGTTGTGGAAATATTGGTCACTATTCTTCAAGATGTCCAAATAGAGCTATACACAAGAAGAGCAGAGACAATAATGACAAAAAGAAATAGAAGTTCAATAAATTTTATTATGTTAGAGAAGATGCTAGAATCTCTAATGATGAATCTAATTTTGAGGGTGATAATGATGAGTGCTTATTTCTAGTCTTAGACAATAAATCAGTGTCTACTAACCATGGAAGATGTGCAAGGGAAAGTGGTCTGAAGACCAAGAAGGAAGAGATTGAAGGTACTCTAGTGCTACCTTTCATGCTAGATAGGATGAAGATTACTAGGTGATTGATAGTGGTTGCTCAAATCACATGACTGGAGACAATAGTAAGTTTAAAAAACTTGAAAAGTGTGAAGAAGGTATTTTACTTGGATATTCAACTAATAGAAAAGCTTATGATGCTTCAATAAAAGATTGAGAAAGATAGTTGAAAGTGAAAATGTAAAAGTTGATGAAGATATGCATAGACTAGTTGAAATAAGTGAAGTTGAACTAGATGAACCTATCTATGGACAAGTAAAATAAGAGAATAAGGAAGAAGAAAAAGCTCTAGAACCTGTTCCTAAAACCCCAAAATATGTACAAAAAAATCCTCTTGAAGAATAGATAATTGGAGATAAAAGTGAAGGTGTAAAGACAAGAAGCAAAGTGGTGGAAGTTGAGGTAAATCTATGCTTACTCTCCAAGATAGAGCCTAAATTAGTGTGTGAAGCATGCAAAGATGATAATTACGTTAGAGAAATGAAAGAGGAGTTGTATTAGATAAAGAAAATTTAGACATGGGAATTGGTTCCTAGAGAGTAAACAAGAACATAGTTGGTACAAAGTGGGTGTTAAAGAATAAGATAAATGAGAATGGTGAAGTAGCCAGAAACAAAGCAAGACTTGTATGCAAAGGTTATTCACAGGTTGAAGGAATAGACTTTGAGGAGACATTTTTCCAGATGGCAAGAATGGAGGCTTTTTGGATGTTTTTGATATTTTCTACTCACAAAGATTTCAAGGTATACCAAATGGATGTTAAGTCTACATTCTTGAAGGGAGAATTCAAAGAAGAGGTGTACATGGAACAACCAGAGGGATTTCAGTTATCAGATATACCAGACATGGTTTGTAAGTTGAAAAAGGCATTTTATGGACTCAAATAGGCTCCCAGAGCATGGTATGCAAGGTTGGACAAATATTTGACACAACAAAGGTTCAACAAAGGCTATACAGAAGGTAATATCTATTTCAAGGTTGAAGGGAATGGAATTTTGATAGTGGTTATGTATATTGATCATATTATTTTCCAAGGAAATGAGGGTATGTGCAAGATATTTGTAGAAGAGATGCAAAAGGAGTTTGAGATGTCTATGATTGGTGAGTTGAACTTCTTTCTTGGACTTCAATTGAATCAAACTGATAAGCACATATTCATTTCACAATCAAAGTATGTCAAAGAGTTGTTGAAGAAATTTGGAGTAGATGATTCCAAACTAGTCTATACCCCTATGGTGACTGGATGCAAATTGAATAAGGATGATGATTCTCCTAAAGTTGATAAGAGCATATACAGATCTATGATTGGTGGACTATTATATCTTACTACTACTAAACCATATATCATTCATGTAGTATATTTGGTTGTTGGATTTCAAGCAGAACCTAAAGAAGCACATGTTATAGTTGTGAAGAGGATATTCATTTATCTAAAAGGCACTCCAAATTATGGCCTGTGATATCCTAAGGATATTGATTTCAATTTGAGTGCTTACACTTATGCAAATTGAGCTGGTTGTGTGGATGATCAGAAGAGTAGAAGTGGTAGTACATTCTTTCTTGGAGGAAGATTGGTTTCATGGCTAAGCAAGAAATAGGATTCAATTTCTTTATCCATTGCAAAGGCAAAGTACATTGCAGCAACATCTTGCTACACATAGGTATTATGGATGAAGAAAACATTGAAGGATATAGGAGTGATATGTGATGAATCTATCCCTATCTTCTGTGACAATACAAGTACTATACAAATTTCAAAGAATATAGTAATGCATTCAAGGAAAGAACACATATCTATTAGATATCATTTCTTGAGAGAAAAGGTATTGGAGAATGAATTTAGACCAGAGTATGTGCCTACAAAGGATCAAATTATTGATATATTTATGAAGGCTCTTCTAAATGATACTTTTGAGTATCTTAGGGAGAAGTTGGGGTTATTTCCCCTCCTTTGAATTAGGTGCACATGGGGGTTCATTAGTCCAGTGGATTTACAAATTCTTCATTTGTTTGGACAGATGACTATAGTCTACTCCTCAAGGGGAGTGGGAAGTATCATTGTTGTAGTATGAGATGTGGGTGCACTCTTAAGAGGGAGTGATCATACTCTTTGTTCTTTTCCATTAATTCCAAAGGGGTAGAGAAAGTCATGAGAAAGAGAGAACATTGCAAGGAAAAGACAATGCAAGAAATGTTGTGTAGGCTATCTAACCTAAAAATAAAGGAGAGTGTAGGAATGGAATGGATGTTGTCCTTGATGTTTTTTAACATAATGTGTTTCCATCAATGACAAAGGGGGAGATTGTTGCAAGTATGAATGAGTATGGTTGTGTTGTCATTAATGTTTTCATTGATGTCAACATAATACAGGTTGTTGCAGAGAAAGGAAACAAGTGGTTGTAGGTTGTGCATGTATAGTTGAGACATTGTAGAGATGTTGTGAGTACATGGAGCTATCTTTATGGTGTTCCAGGTGTGGTGATATGATGAGTTACCAAGTGATTTTGAGAAATAATGAAGACAAAATTGTTTGTGTGTTCAAAATGTGCTCTAGTATGTGTTTCACATTTCTTTTGTGTTGATCCTATGCGTGTACAGATCTGAAGTGGCTATTTATGGGAATCATTGGGTGATATATCCTAGATTGTAGCTTCTAGTTTTATGAAGTGTGAAAGTTGAGTTCACTGGTGTGCGAATTGGTTTGGTAGAGTTGGTTGTCTATGGATTGGGAGAAATTTATTTTCTCCATAGTCCTATGCTAGTTTTTTTAAGGTCTTTTGGATCTGGTAGAAGGCTTGTAATCATGTTATTTGTGGTCCATAAAAGGTGTTCATGGTTTTGTGTTCTAGAAGACTAGTGTTAGAGTTGTGTGTGTCTATATAGTCTAGATGGACTAATGGAAAGTAATATATGTATGAAGGATGTTGCATTTGTTGTATATGAATCTAAAGACATCCAAAATGTGTTCCAATGTATAATGAAGTGTGTTATGTGGTCTACATGTTATCTCCTTTCTGAAAAAATGTGTACTTCAAAGTTCATTTGTGTTTTCATTAGCTTTGGTTGACCTGGTGTCTACACGTCATGTAAAGGATAAGTATCAATTAAGGAACTATTTGATTGATCTGAGATGTTCTTTTAGGTCTTGGTTAAGTGTTAGTTTGGTCTACTCTCATTCTCTTTCACCACAGGAATGTTGAGTTTTCAACCTAATTTGAATTTGTAAAATGAAGAGTGTGTGGCTGACCCTAGAGAATGTTTCTAAGGTCAAAGATGGTATAAATCCAAGTTATGAAGTGAAGGATTGTATAAGTGAGATGAAGCCACAAGTGTGAGAAGCAGGAGTGTCTAAGAAGTAAATTAAGGTAGCAATACTTTAATGCGTCAGATTCCTGAAAGCAATTAGATGATGGTGTTTGCAATTCTTTGATCAAGGTTGTAGATGTGTGCAAATTTTTTATGGTGGATTTTCTATTATCTTTATGTATCTATAGCTAGTGAGCCTATCTTTTGGAGTGCGAGTCCTATCTATAGGTAGTGAGCCTTGTATCTAGATAGTGAGTCCTATCTTGGGCAGTGAGCCTCTTGTAATTGGTTTTAAAATTACTCTTATATTTTGAGTTAATCCTCATCGTGGTTTTTTCCTTATTGGGTTTTGCACATAAATCTAATGTTTCTTGTGTTGATATTTCTTTCTATTATTTTCATTTCATGGTCATAGTTAATAGCAAAATAAAGTGGATGTGAAGTTGATAATTGTTTGAGATTTATGATTATTATTGGTGACAATTGTTTCACCCCCCCTCTCAGTTGTCTTGCACCTTTCAACACAACCCATAACATACAAAAAACATGAATACCAATATTTTTACATGGAAAACCAAAATGGGGAAACCCACAGTGAGGATTAGCTCACAATATGTTATAAACGATTATAAGATATTACAAAAAGGCTCACTCCCAAGTGGACTTACTATCCAAGTAAACTCATTGTTCACAAAGAAAAGAAAGACAAAAAGAGGTGGCTTCATAGCCAATATTTGAACTGATAAAAAGTGCATCTAACATATGCAGGATTCAATTCCTTTAAAGATCAAAACATTGACATAATACACTTTATTCAACCTAGGTTACAAATCTCTGAATTTCTCTACATTCACAACTCATTCACTCAACTCTATAAAATTTTGCATCACTAATTGTATTTTGATTATGTACACATGAGATTTGATATCTTGAAACTCAAAAAAATCTTATATATAAATACCAAACTCCACCATAGACAACAATTAGGTTGGCCTAATTAAATGTAGCCTCAAATTATATAAAACATGCCTTATTGTCACCCAATTCAAATAAAAATTCCTTGTCACCTAGAAACATGTAATATAGGTCAGCAAAAACCTATAATAGCTCTCTCTTACATTCACATCACATATTTAGACTCCATAACTCTCTACACATATTAGGTCAACAAGGCATAAGACCTAAAAGTATGCAGATCTTTTGTTACTTGGAACTTTCAAAAAACTAATCCAAATCAAATGAAATTCATAATTAAGATGCTACTGATTTCCATGAACCACATATTATAATATCCTAAGTAAATTTGTACGGGTAAAAAAATGAAAACAAAATTACCGAAGGGCTCTATGTGTTAAATCTGTCGGGATAGACACTTAGCAAAAATACTTAACTATTTCGATGTGTGGATCAAACCCTTTGACAAAATAACTCTTCTAAAATAATCCTTCATACTACTTTGACATGCATCATGTAGTGTTGTCATCATTGACAACTCATTAATGACAACCTTCTTCATTCTTTTAATAATCTCCCTCTTTGTCATTAATGGAAACATGTGCCAAAACAAATACTTCTTTCCTCAAACATCTCTCCCCCTTTAACATCAAGGGAAAAGGTTTCTCCCCCTCAAACATATATACAAACTCAACTATCCCCCCCTAGGGAGTTAACAAAATACTCCTAATACATCTACATATATACAAAAGAATCTGAAAAAAATATGTAGAGATAGAAATGGTCAACCCAAAGATGTTGACCAAGTTGAAGCTTCTAAAGAATCGCTTTCCAAGCAGATTTACTTTCTTCCCAATTCTTATTTGTTGTTGTAAGCATCCTATATAGATACTCAAGCTCCATCATATTTTCTTATCCTTCTTCCACAATACTAGGGGTAAGATTTAGCTTTGAATTTTTTTTAGTACTAGCAATGGAACTTGAGATAGGTATGTGATTTGTGTTTATTAAGTCCCTTAGCTTCCAAAGCTACTTGATAATCCCTTCCTTCTAGCTCTACAAATTAAATAATTTTTCATTCAAGTCCACTATAGCAATCTAGGTTTGATCATTGATGTCTAGTGTTGAATCATAGGAACTTGAAGTGTTAGCTATCTAGGACTCAATTGATTCCATTTCATCTTTTATTCCTTGTGTGGTATCATGCCAATTCATGCACTACAAAACAATTTTTGTGTTTCTTCCTCATAGGCTTGTACTTCCTTCAAACATTCTTCAACTTTGGTATGTGCAAATACATATTTCACTATGATATCCATTAGCTTCTTCTTTGCAAGCCTTGTCTCAACCTCTATTCCACTTGTCCTTTCAATCTAGAGGCATATTCCTTAAAGGAATCAATCAATAATTTGAAATTTTCCACAACAGACAAAGATGTACCAATATTAGTTCCTGGTGTGATCTCCTATAATTCCTTTACATCTTCATCCATGAATTCACTACTCTTTTGATATGTTTCAATGATTTATTTTCTTGTCAATGCATTAAACACACCACCTAGCTACAACTTATGAATAAGAGATATCTTATTTAAATCAACACTTCTCTATTACATGGGCAACTACAACAGTTGGGAAGAGACAATCAGTTGGAAACTTAAATTTTTAGATAATATACCTTTTAAAAGATTACCATAGGATGATTCATTGGAGGGTTTAAGTAAATCCTCAAACTTATCCACTTCTTCATTCTTTCTGGTATCGAGATCTTTTTCTTCCTCCACTTTTTCTTCTTCTTCATTAGAGGTCTTATCTTTATCTATGTCTCCATCTTTCTCTTCTTTTCCAGCATTATCCTTCTCTCCTTTCTTACCCTCTTCACTCTTATCTTCTTCACCTTCCTTCTCATCATCATTCTCTCTTTCTTGATTCTCTTCATTTGCATGCCTCTCCTCATCGATTATATCATGTATTTCACCTTCACCTATGTTTTGTTCTTTTTCCACTAGAGGAACAACTATCTTTGGGTTGCCTTGCTCTGTAGTCACCTATGTCACAAGAGGAATAGGAATTTCATCCTTTATGGTTTCCTCTCTAGTAACAACAACATTCTCATCTTCATCATTTCTTTGCATTTGTTCATTCAGAGGAATATTATCTAGATTTTCTTTTGTATCAGTAATTCCAATATTTTCATTTACCTAATCTTGTTCCTTGTTGGTAGATGCAATGTGAATCATGCCATACTTCTGTGCTATACCAGTAATCTTCTCCTTTGTTTGCTTCTACATTTTTTCAAATTGATCACGTTCTCTTCCAATTAGAAGTTTGACACTTTGTTTTTTTTCTAAATTATTTGCTAAAGACTTGGGACAATGTGGTCTTATCAATATCAATTAGGGGAATATGATTTTCTCCACAACTTCTCATCTAAGCTTCTCTTCCTTTTCTATGACCTCTTTTATCCTCTCCATTATGATGTTCCACACATCATCTTGAACCTTTTTCTTAATGTTCTCCATGTTTGCTTCAATAATCACATTGTATTTGATGATTTCCTCTATTATGGTGTCTCTATCCACCTCATTCACATTATTGTATAAGGCAGTTATTTCTCCCAACATCTCATGATGAAAAATACCTTTGAACATTGAGTCCAACTTCATTGGACTATGTGGTCTCTCTTGAGTTGTCTTTTTCTTCTTTTTCTTCTCCACTTCAACTATTCTTGATTTATTTTTCTTCTTTTCCTTCATTTTCTTATGCGTATGCATCCTAAAGGATTTATTTTCCTTCTCAATCTCTTCTTCATCTATTGTTCCTCTATTGCTAGAGCACTAATTTGTGTTCTCTTGGTTCTGCTAGTGGTAGAAATTGATCTAGAGGGATGCTGAATAATAGGGGAAATGGTAGAAGTAGTTCTTCTAGATCTTATAGGTCTAGTAGGTCCACTTATTGTGCTCAAATTTCCCTCTAATATTGCTCTAGTATTCTATATTTTCCCTTTTGTGAATCCCTTGTCCTTGAAATAGTCATCCACCATATTTTTCACTATCTTCTTTATTTCAACCTTTTTAAATGCAATACACACTTCCATGGATTTCTCCTCATATGTTCCATGTCTTTCTTATGTAGAGTCCTTAGGAATTTTCAGTAGTACGTCAACATATCTCTATTTACTTCATTTTCATTGGTCTCATATCCAAGTGGTAGAATCCAAGAAGTTTTGGGTTCTACTGCCTCAATAATGCATTCATTTTTTGTGATCATAAATGTGATATCCTTCTCATATTTTTCCACTATAGACTTAGTGATCCTCTCCCTTTCATGCATTCTCTTCTAAAATACTACAAATAATTCAATAAGTGATTCATCTCCAATCTATTGATCTATCCATGGGTATGTGAATCTCATGTGGTTATACACTTCCATTTTTCCATTGATGTATGCCCTAGTGTCTTCTATAGGAAAAACCCTATATGGAATGGGTATGTGCAGGATCATCATGGATAAAATAGGCCCTTAAGTGGCAAAAAATTTAGAAAAATTAGAGTTAGGCACCTTCCCATAAAAAATGGATAGGCTATCTATATTATTTCAAAAATATGTAAGAATAGAATATATAGAAAATTGAATGTAGTTTTTAAACTACTAGGTTTTTTTTAAAAAAGTAAATCTATTTGGTGAAAATTTGAAATTTCAATCTAGTACTACTTAAATTTCAGGGAAAAAATAAGAATTAGGTGTCTGTCGGACCACCCTAACCACAATAAAATGATAATTTTTTTAATAAGATTTTAAATATAAGTAGAGGACTCATGTGAGGATGTGATGCATATTTTTTGTAATTTTTTCCAAGTAAATAATTAATTATGAATTTTTTATTAAAATTTTTAAAAATATAAAAAACTTGTATGTTTGACCACCTTAACTTGGTCAAAACTTCATGAAATTCAATTTTTTTTAATCCTATAGTATATGAAGCATAGAATGTGACACATGTTTTAGATTCAAAAAATGTGATACCATTTGAAAGCTATAGATGTTTTTCAATTAGCCTATTAATCAAGACTTTAGTCATAATTCAAATAGAAAATGAGTAATACTTATTTATTAAATTCAAAGTAAGGAAAATTTTATATTGGTGGAAAGATGAGAATCTCCTTTAAAAACCCTTTTTTTTCATCAATTTTTTGTAAAAAAAATTCGTCAGCCACATACCCATAATATCACCACTTTTTGGCCCATCATGATCATGCACATACCCAAATACTTGAAAAAGCTCCGAATGAGTCATTCTCAAATATTTTCATGGGAAATTTTTTGAATTTTGGTTAGGGTTTCTCACTCACATTCACTACTGTAGGTGTAGCCATTTCTATTGAATTCAAATGCTTAAAAAAAACTCTATTTTAGCTTTAGACAATGGTAAATACATTTTTCTTGCTCAACAAGAACTAGGGTTTGGATGCTCTACTTCACAAATCGCCTTCAAACTCTTGAAATCACTTCAATTCACTCTACTTGCTCCAAATGCATAAAAGTGAAAGAAATCAACAATGAGTAGGTACATATTACCCTTCAATTCTGTCCTGATTCATATTCAATATGCCAAACAATAAAGTTGGTAAAAACCCTTCTTTGTGCAATAGTAAACCCTAAATCACTCTACAAATCTCTGTACTTGTGTATTTTCTTCTAAAATCTTATCTAAAATATCCAAAATGTCCATCTTCATCTCATATCGACAAGGGGGTTATTTGATTTTCTATTATTTCTTCCTCTAATCCAATCCCTCGCTTCAATTCTTGAAGGAATTATCTGCACCAGAGGGTGGTATAGAATCATTTTTAGTCTTTGATTCTTCCTTGTTCTCAAACTCCTCTTTCTTTCTCTGGATATTTTCCATTTCCTTCTTTACTTCAAATAGAAAAATCCTTTTAATTGGTTCATTTCTCTTTATTGGATTATCCTTCCTTTTATTTCTATTGGATTGCAAAATCTAGCAATATGTCTAGGTCTATTGTGGTTGTTGTATATGACATATCTTTGAACAATATTCTTTTCATTCATTTTAGAACCGCATTAATTAGCCTTGTGTCCAAATCCATAGCATGTATAGAAGTAACCATTGAAAGAATGAATCATTCTACCATTGTTATATGAATTCATCATTTTACTTCTACATTCATTTGCTCTATGCCCAAACCTCTTGCATGTAAAGCATTAGGGTATGTGCAAGATCAGGATGGGCCGAAAAGTGGTGATATGATGGGTATGTGTAGGGTATGTGTAGGGTATGTGGCTAATGACCTTTTTTTTACCCAAAATTGATGAAACAAAAAGGGTTTTTAAAGGAGCTTCTCATCTTTCCATCAATAGAAATTGTGCTTTACTTTGAATTTAATAAATAATTATTATTCATTTTCTATTTGAATTACAACTAAGGTCCTGATTGATAAGCTGATTGAAAACATCTATAGCTTTCAAATGGTATCACATTTTTTGAATCCAAAAAAATCATCACATTCTATGCTTTGCATACTATAGGATTAAAAATAAATAAATTGAATTTCATGAGGTTTTGACCAAGTTAAGGTGGTCAGACATACGAGTTTTTATATTTTTAAAAGTTGTATTAAACAAATCATAATTAATTATTTACTTGGAAAAAAATTACAAAAAATATGCATCACATCGGAACATGAGTCCTCTACTTATATCTAAAATCTTATTAAAAAATATTATCATTATATTGTGGATAGGGTGGTCAGATAGACACCTACTTCTTATTTTTTCCATAAAATTTATGTACTACTACATTGAAATTTCAAATTTCCACCAAATAGATTTTAAAAAAAATAAACTTAGTAGTTTAGAAACTGCATTCAATTTGCCACAAATTCTATTCTTACATATATTTGAAATAACATAGATAATTTATTCAAATTTTTATGTCAAGTTGCCCAATTTTTCTGAATTTTTTGCCACTTAAGGGCCTATTTTTTCCATGATGATCCTACACATACCCATTGACCAGTAAAGGATGGAACATTCTACTTCATTTTTCTTCTAAATTCCACTATTGTATGTCTACATTGATTGTAAGAATAAAAATTACCATTGAAAGATGGGTATATTTGAGCATTTGGTTGTTTGATAGGGGGTTTTCTAGCATTTTTTCTTTGATTTCAGAACTTTCCATTATTCTTCTTGTCTCTAATATTCTTTGGTTCATTGGCCTTCTTTGCATTAGGTGTTTGATCTTATTTTGACATTTCTCCTTTTCCAAGTCCCAAACCACCTTTTTCTTTAGATGCTTTCTAATATGCAATTAACTCATGAAGCATTGTAGAACTTCTCTTAAATTTTTCTTCATGAATTCTTGCTTTCTCTATATTTGATCTCCAATTTACCAGTTCTTGTTCAATCCTTGTGCATTCATCAATTTTTGTTTTTACTATTGCATTCAGACATTCCTTAATTCTTTTTTTTTTCTTCCACTTGTACTTTTAGTTTGGTGATGCTCTCATTTGCTTACATTTCAATTGTTCATTGACCTCCTTATGTCTTTCTCTAAACTTCTTGATTCTCTCTGAATTTTTTAATGCACACATTTGATTATTTAATATTTTCCTTCAGATGTTTTTTTCATCTTCAATTTTTTCAAGGTCTTCTAGAGCAACTTTGATTTCTCCATATTTTTCAAACATGCAATTTTTTTTTTTGTATCCAATAGCAAGAATCATTTATGAAGAAATAGGAAACTTTCTATTAGCCATGTGTTCAATTTACAAGATCTTCCCAAAGTATTCAAGCTTCTTCCAAGGAACCAAGGTTTGATAGCAATTGTTGAAAACTTAGAATACTAAGAAGGAGGGTGAATCAATATTCTATTGAACCATTCAATTACTAAAACATACTTAATAGTTATAAGGAATGAAAGCATGAAAAACCCATAACATAGAAAAATCATGAACACCAAGATTTTTATGTGGAGAACCCAAAACAAGAAAAACCATGATGACAATTAGATCATAATATGTTATAATTGGTTATAAGATATTACAGAAAGGCTCAACACTATCCAAGTGAGCTCACTATTCACAAAGAAAAGAAAGATACAAAAAGGTGGCTTCACAATCAATATTTCAATTGATAAAAAGTCTATCCAACATATGCAATATTCAGTTCCTTTGAAGCTCAAAACACTAACTTAATACACATTATTCAACTCAGATTACAAATATCTGCTCTGCTTTACATTCACAACTCATTTGCTCAACTCTACAAAATTTTGCATCACTTATTGTATTCATATCATGTACACATGAGATTTGATATCTTGAAACTCAAAACAATATTTTATACATATACCAAACTCTTTAGTAGACATCAATTAGCTCATCCTAATTAGATGTATCCTCAAATCATACAAAATGTGCCTTTTTGGTACCTAATCCAAATCAAAATTCCTTCGCTCCTAGAAAAATGTAATATAGGTTGACATAGACCTATAATACCTATTTCTTACATTTACATCACATATTTAAACTTTGAAACTCTCTACATACATTAGGTTGGCTAGGCATAGGAACTAACAGTGTGAAGATCTTCCATTACTTGTAACTTTTGAACTACTTATCCATATCAAGTGAAATTTAGAATTAAGATGCTATTGATGTCCATGAACCAAATATTAGAATCATAGAAGTAAATTTGTATGGGTGAAGAAATATGGACCAAATTACCAAAGGGATCCGTGTTTTGAATCTACACATGTAGAAAATTAGCAAAAATACTTAACTATTTTAGTGTGTGGATCAAACACTCTCGTAAAAGAAATCTTCTATAATCGTCCTTCATACTATTTGATATCCATAATGTAGTGTTGACATCAATGAAAACTCATTAATGACAACCTTTGTCATTCTTTCAACACGAAGGACAATTTTGTGATAGCCAATGTGAATATTTTTTCCAGTCACTATGGTATATGTGACATGTATGAGCTAGTCACTATTGTACTTATAATGTAAATATGATTCATTATTAATGTACTTGTGATGAATAGATCATAGGAGAGAAATTTTTCTTCTGAAATGTGGGGAAATGGTTCCCTGAGAATTATTTTAAAGATCAACAATAGCTTTCTTTCCCTAGGGGTATTTCATTAGGAAAGAGATCACAAGTTGTAATGGTAGACTTTCAACCTCTTTGGTGAGTCAATTGGACATGGATTTTAGTCTTTTGAGACAATAGGGAATATCTAAAACATAATTAAATGATTTGTAATATCCAAACTAAATGCACAATAAGACATAGAATATGAAATTTAAATTATTGAAAGTACAAAGATGTAAACCACACCTTGTAGATAGATCTGAGAATGGTTTGATACAATGCACCTATCAATAAAAGTGGTTTTTGAGCTATGTTGGAGGACTAGTTCACCTAAGGGAGAATGGGTCCTTGTAGGCCTTTCTAAAATTGTTAAAACTATGATTTTAGCCATTTGTCTACTCTTGTACCTACAACTCTTCATTTCTAAATCTAGATCTTTAATAGATCTACACATAGAAAAGGTTTGTTTATTTGTATGGTGTTTTTCCTCAATCAAACCCCATGTTTGGTAATTAAACCTTGATAATTGACAATGATTTGATAAATGACAATGTGTGATCCCTAAACTTAAGTGCATCTAATGTTTTTAAGAGCTAACATGCAAATAAATCTTACTCAAGTGTGTTAGAGTATGATTCCTATATAACAATGATAATATCCACTTAGGGAGAAGTCAAAGCACCCTAAATAAATCCACAATATAATGATACTTTTCTTAGTCTACATATAGAGTGAAGCTTGAAGATGAGAACAATTGGAAATAAGTCATTAGATAGAGGGAAGTGGCCAAATGCATCTCCCAATCCTTGAATCCCTCATTTTCTTCCATAGGCAACAACCTTCAATCATGAAAAATACATGATCAAATATTGAAAAATAAGCTTGAAGACTTACAATACACATAAATTTTCTCCAAGACTATAAATTTTATTTCTTTCTTGCTCTTCAATTTAATCTCTTTCTCTTATTGTTCTAGTTTGAAATGGTGAAAAGACTAGGTTTTATAGGCTTCTTCTCTAATTTCTTGAATATTAGATCTTGATAGTCAACATTTGAATATGAATTTTGAATCATTAAAAAACTACCAAAAACATATTTTAAATGGGTCTTGGTACTTAAAGGGAACTTGTTCACCCTTGGGCGAATGGGTCATAGCCTAAAGGTCTAAGACATAGTTGATCCAAGGCAGTTTAAAGTATGAATTCATTTATTCAATGTGTGTTTCAATGCCATAAAATGATGAAAATAGGCCTTGGGATTCATAATAGAGAGAATTAGGGCCTATTTAGGAAGGGTAAAAATGCATAAATGTAAGGTCACTAAAATAGGTCTAAACTAAGTGTGAATTATTACGATCACCTACAAGGGAGTACAATTTCCTACACTACATTTAGCCCCCACTTTCGTGAGAGTATGAGCTTACACTCAAACTTGCACTAAAGTAGAAAAATATGTGTCAAGAGAGGTCCAAGTGTACAAATGTTAGAAATATAAGTTGACAATAATCAAAGAGGGTGATAAAGCCCCCAGGATCTAAGATCCCATGGAAAACCAACATAAGGACAAAGGGACACACAAGATGTATAAGATACAAGTAGAAAGACAAGATACAAAAGCATGCAATGTAAAATTTAATTAAAAATGGAATGAACTAGCCATGGTTACACTTTTTTCCATCAAATATGCTCACAAGAGCTAGTGTAGTCTGATATACACTAGGTGAGCACCAAAGGTTGAGAAACACACATTAGGTCTACAAAGTGTGAACTCACAACAAGGTGGAAAATGGAAAGGTAATGCTAGTTCTACAAGCCTTCCATACATCAACCATACCAAAATTTATACTCTCTGATAACTTTGATAAGGTTCAAAAATATGATCAATGCTATTCCAATGCTAGAATAAGCTCAACCTCTATGAACAAAAGTGAAAAAAAATGTCAATGTCAGTTTCAATGTCAAAATAATGCTAATGTATGGCCCCACTTTAAAGGATTTTATAAACACCATGTTGTAAGTAATTACATTAAAGTATAAATGATATATTCCAATTGTTAAAAGGGCCATGAGAGCTTATTTTGAAAGCCCTATGCCAAGCATATGTTTCCAAATAAATTTGTGTTATGAAAAAGGAGGTTTCCCACACATTCAATCTCAGCAGATAACACCTAAGGGATCCATGGATTTAGGGTCAACACATATATTTTCTACAATGATATAATAGATCTTGGAAACATCATCATTCCTCAAATGGCTCATGGAACAATGAATCAAAAAAGAGGTGATGGAACTTTCAAATTTTGCAAAATCTGAAGTGCTCATATTAAAACCCTAAGAATTTTTACTTAAAATCTTTGTTACATTTGATGTAGGGTTCTTATATGAGGTTTAGGGTTTTGTTCATTTTAGTTGCATGGAATTATATTTTGTTGCTAACTATGTAGTGCATGTTTCTAGTCACAAAAAATTTCATGTCTATTAATGTCATCATGTGATTGGCCCTTCTTGTGTCTAGGTTTGAATTGCCCATCTTTTTTAGGGTTAGGGAAAGGATCTTTTGACCTCTACATCATTTTTTTCATGTGATTTATAAGTATTGAGCCTACTATTCTCATGTCATCCTAGAGAAGTCCCCTCTTTTAAAACAACTTATGAGCATGTGCCCTAAAGTTTCCACTGAAGTCTTGATGGCCCTCATAGTTGTATCACTCATTGTTGATTTATTCATAGGTTTACACCTCAAATTAGCGATGAGTGATAGAGTGGTGTATTATTTTGATGTCACTCACGCTAATAGCTTTTGAGCCTTCAAATTTGTAATAGTGATGAGTGATGCTTCTAGTCTTGTGTTCTTATCACTCATCATAGATGGCCATTGAAAAGATAAATTTGAATTTGCAATAAGCAATATGATGTGATATCGCGTGATCGCATAGATGTTTTAAATATAATTCTCACCCTAGTGATATACAATAGACCTTATAAATGTTGTAAATCCTCTCATCGCTAATTTCTTGCAAAATAAATGAGGAGAATTAGCGATGAATGAAGGCCTTATGTCATATTGTTCATCGTGGATTCATTTAAGAACTTGAGCTCTAAATTAACAATAAGAGATGGGTGTCCTCTAAATGGTTTCTCTTTTGCTAATTTGATATGATCCTATGAGTGACGTCTTTTGTGCCATTTATTTTATGCAAGTGCATGTGTCCAAAATATGGTGCCTCTGCAACATCTCTCGGCTTGGATAGGATCCTAGGCGCAAGGTTTGAATTAGCGATGCATGATGGAAGGATGAATGTGACCAAAGGTCAGGCCACAAAACCAAGGGCTAAAGATCACCGCATGGATGTTTACATCACTGAGGGAACCAGGCAATGATGAAGTAAATTAGCGACAAGCGATGACCATTAATGGAACAGGCAATGTGGTAGGATCCTGGGGATTCCACATAAAGCAAAAGGGAAAGTAGTGAAAGGACTAGAGAACCATTAATAAAGTTTTTAAGAAAGATGATCCAATGGACTGAAAATCATTACATGAATAACTTCATCACTAATTGCACCTCAAAATTTGGGGAGGATCAGCGATGAAGTGTATAAAGAAAGTTTATCTCTAAGAAAATTTGGCCTTATGTATTTCGCCGATATTAATGAAGAGCACGGATTAGGATGGTGATACATGCTAATTGCCATATCACATATGATTAATCAAGGTTAGAGAAGAATGTGGCAAAATTTGAGACAACATCATTATTTTCAAGGAGAAAGTTGATAATGGTCAAAAAATGATGCTCATGCCCACCTTAGATAGAATTTTAATTGCTTTGAGATGAATGACTTAGACTCAAAGCAAAACTGATAAGTTACCAATTCGCTCACACAAGGAGTTTTGAATCAATAATTCTACATGCTTGAATGTTCTATTTAATGTAGGATGATCGAAGTTTATTCTCACTATCTTTTCAGTTTGCAGTATGTGTGAGGCAAAGTGTGAAATGAAGTAAAAGGTTGTTGGTCTATCTTGAGTTGAATTTTCTCATCCTGTGTAGGTTGGCATGAAATTGGGTTCTCTAGTCTATTTAGGAATTTTGTTGCTTGAACTAGTTGTAATTACTAGGGTTGGGGTGTTTCTCCTATGGGTCTTGAGTCAAAAATCCTTTTAATTATCACTCTGCTAGTTCTAACGAAATGGGAAAGGATGGTGCAACAATTCTACCTATTAGGATGTCTAGTCGGTTAAGTGTGTTTGAGTGCCATGAAGACAATAATGAGCAAGAAGCCATAGTTTCCCCTGAGATTGCAAAGACTAAAAGGAGGGCTAGAGGCCATAAGAAGAAATCAATTGTGCAGATTACTTACTGCTTGAGGAATAGGACCCTTCTAGGAGAAGTGGTCGAGCTTAAAGGCAAGGAAATGGCACTGCCAGTGAAGAAGGCTAGGAAAAAAGAGAAAAGCCACAAGACTCGCTTAAGAAAACACAATTCTCCTATTGTACTTTCTGATACTCCTTCAGATACTGAAGTTGGTATTGACTCAGACTATGACCAATACATTCATTCTCTAGTACCATATGTGAGCTCTGATGACAACATATTGATAATCCCTCCAATTGCATTGAGGAAAAGGAGCAGTCAGGCATTTTCGTATGCCGGAAACTCTGAAAAGGGTCATTGCCTTGTTTTAGTTTTTGGTGACACCATGGTATTTGCATAGGAGGTATTTGTTTTTGTGTGTCCATGGTCTGTCTTTTGCTTTCCCTTGCTGATGTGGAAGTCTTTGAGAAGATATGGATGAAATCTTTTTTGTTTCAAACAATGAATGTTGTGACAATGACTAATGGTGTTTTACACATGTTTTTTGACTTTTTTCCTCCCCTATTCTCAAATGATTGCTTATGAAACTTCCTGGGAATTCTGTCATGATTATGTTGGAATTAGGTTTTTGAAATGAACTCAAATGAAAAATGAAATTGTAATTCAGTTGGGTGCTTGTTGCTCCCCTATTTATATAAAGGGGATTTTATGGCTAGAAAAAGAGAGAGTTCAAAGTTTTTAGTCTAGACATGGTCACAGTAAATACTATGCTCTAGAAGAAAAATATAATTTAAATAGATACTCTAGTAGATATATCAGAATAAAATTTAAGATGAAAGTTATATTTAATACGAATCTTAAATATGGTTTTACAAGGCAATAATATAAATGAAGAAGAATTTTAGTTTCAAAATGTTGCTCTCCTATATGTTTTATGTCAAAGTTATGAATGAAGTTGTTAATGACAGTTTCATTTGTCTTTTTTCATTTACACAAAATGGATGAATTTGTTTTATGCTTTAGTTCAATGAATTGATTAAACGCTAAAATGAGCTCAATAGTTTGTAAGAAAAGGATATAGGATTTAGTAAGGAAGTGATATTTTGCAAACACAGTGAGTTATATGTTACAAAGTAACATTCTAATAGTCAATTAATTTCTAAATTACAATCATAATTGTATTACCGATTTGTTACAAGTTATAACTATTTTCTCCCTTAGATAAGGCACTGATTGTTCTATTAGTTTATCTTGTAGTTAGTTGAGCTAGTATGGAATAGGGCTTAAGATTCAAGATGAAGAATGATTCACAAAATAATTTAAACTACATCATCCCAAATTTAAGTATGTAAATGCACTCCTTGAAATAAGTAATACTTTTATCTGAGGTTTGTCAAGCCTTTGATAAGGTAATTTTCTTAAGATAATGCATTTGTGCTAAGAAATACTTGTGTAGTTTTCGCACACATGCCCCACTAAGAGCAGGGACCCTCTTTTCGTTTTGGTTTTGGTGTCTTGGCCCTTTCATTTCGAGGTTTTATCCTATTTGGGCATGTGCTTAAATTTTTATTTTGACTGCCTAAGTGTTTTCCCCAGGTTATTCATTGAAAACCTTAAGTTCTAGATAAATTTTGGGTTTTTACCTAGATTCAGGATTTTCCACCCTGGCCAGATTTTCTCGGATCCTGCTCAGACTCCGACTGAACATTGTTGTTTGGAGATTTATAGTCTTCATGGATTTCTTCATGGGCCAGATTTTTTCGGATTCCATCTTGTTGTGGGATCCCCAAGTTTTCTAACTGTCTTGTCGATTGCATTAATGACTTTGTACATGCTTTGAAGGAAGTATTTAACTTGATTTTTGAGGTCTTTTATGCTATCATGCTTGTTATTTTCCATTGTTTGAGTTGAGGACTACATCCTTTGAGTTTTCTCTTTGAGCTTTTGATTGGATTTGGGGCATTTGGGTTTGAATTGATCGATTTAGTGGCAATTTCTTGTACATTCTTGCCCATGTTCGTTGTGGACGCCATTCTATTTGTATTTACTCTTTCTGGGTTTGATTTGTGCTTTACAATGGTATGTTTCCGATCTGCTTTCTTTTAATTGATGGTTGCAAATAATGCTTTGATCTTATAGAGGTCATTTGGTTTTAATTCTCTGCATTATTTGGGCATTTTCATGATTAGGGTTGCATGGCATTGTTTTATTTATCACCTCCCAAGCAAGTGTTAAGGTCCTTTATCTATTTACATTTTGATGTATCTTGCTTGAGAGTTATAATAATCCCCTAGTCAAGAATTAGCAGTTGAAGTGTTTAAATTCTGAGTTTTCCTGTGTGCTAATGGCAGATCTATAGGGTTTGGCTTAGGGCATCGACATTTATCTTTAGTATGTTCTTGAATCAGTCTAGAATGCTAAGGGAATCCATAGAGAGCCCATGTTAAACTTTCCTTAAACTTGAACATTTAAAATTAGTGATCAATCTGATGTTCTATGTAAAAACATGTTTTAACGTTGATGTTCAGGTTTTGCGGCCACCTCAGGAGTTTTTGTCTCTGGCGGATTTTCCCAATTCCCTTGGTTTTTTCAGAATCTGTCGTCATTTTTAGAGTTTCTTATATTCTATGGATTTCCATTGACCCTAGATTTTCTCAGAGTCCTGTCTTGCCAAGATTTTCTAAAGTATGAGAGTTATCATCCCTTTCGTGGAAATCCGCCTTTGGTGGATTTCCTCGATCTCCTTTGATTTCCCAAAATCTATATGTTTTCAGAATTTTTACCTTATCCACAGATTTCTAGTAGCCCCGAATTTTCCCAAAGTCCTTGGTCTCCTATTTTTTCCAGATTTGCAAATGCCTCTGCCTTCGCAAGAATTAGTCTCTGGCAGATTTTCTTGGAATTTGATGAAATATGAGGAAATATGGAATAGTTGGATTTATTAATGATTTATGATGCATTGTATGGATATTTAATGATATCTTATGATTCCCCATGTGGTTTATTAATTAATAATGATTAGATTTAATTGATAATAGGTTCTCTCGTGATGACTTCGCTAGAATGCGCCTAGCCTGGAATTTCACAAAATTTCTCTCTGACCTGGATTCCGCGAATGGTCCTGAAACCCGAAGTTTGTTATGATCATCTTAAATATGAGTTTTAATAATACTTTGGTTATGTGAGGCTCCTTGTAATGGTGTTTTAATGGATTAACTTTCCCTTCCTATGGTTTTTACTATGCTCTTTGATGAATACATGCTAAGTCTAGCAAGGCAGTAGCTAGGTCTTCAATGTCTGATGCGGAAATGATTAAGCTGGACATTAAGAGCAAGATCCTTGAGAGTAAGATCACATCAGTCTAGTCAGAGGTGACTGATATAAATGTTGGCCTCTAGGATTATGAGGAATTTAAAGAAATAATAGTGGCCGAAGATCTTCCCTTAGTGACTAGAAGAATGAAAGAATCAGGCTTGTCCCATGTAGCAGGTTTCCCTTCCATGATGTAGTGTTCTAAGCTGGTCCTAGAGTGTGCAAGGAACTATGACAGTAATACACAAAGTTTTATTGGTCCTCAAGGGAGAGTTGTGGCAAATCTCAACCCTGTCTCCATTACCCAAACCTTTGATATGCCAGACAGGTCTCATGTGGTGGGATTTAAAATAAAGGCGGCTTAGGATTTTTACGATGAACAGATTGTGAAGTCACAACAGCTAATCAATTCCTTGCTAGAGAAGCCCAAGTCTCACTATTCCAAATTTCCCAAACAACTATTTAGAATAAAGTTCAAGAAAGAATACTATGATGCCATCACATTTCTTAGCAGGGTAGTTGGATTGAAGAATGCTGGAATGTTTGAGAATTGGATGTGCCATGTGATTGTGAGGATGGAGAAAGAGAAGATTAACTACCATTGGGTAGGGGTCATTAGGGAAGTAATTCATGAGTAGTTGTCCAATGTGCTGCAAACAAAGACCTTCACCATGACATCATATTTGGTCTAAGCACTTGCAAGATTCCACCACTACAAGGGATTGAGTACAAGGGGCACCTTTGGACAGGATATCATCTATGAGGTTTACCCTCAATTGTATTTAGGAAGCTCAAGCTATAGGAGGGTGAATGATGCATTCACCATGCATATCACTAGATTGCTTCAAGGTGCAGAGCATGTGAGAATTTCAGATCAGGCAAAGGAACTCATCAGGAAATATGGGGCATGGTTTATTCAATTCCCAACTTTCTCCTACATTTAGATTGATGGATGCCGAAGAGCCCCATACAAACTTCCAAGATACCCTACTAATCACATCATACTTCTAGAAGTCACTAGGAAAATCTGACTTTGATGCCATTATCAAGAGAGACAAACATAAGATTGGGTTTGGTGGGGATTTCCCATTAAGGATTGGCACTAGAGAGGCTTTTCCTTCCATTGGTTATGCCTAGGCTTCAGAAGAGGAAATGAGCACTCTTGGCTTATCTTTCCATTCCAAGAGATCCAGGTTTGATATCACAGGTGAGGCTCAAAAGAGGGCCAATAAAGAGTATAGTCATAGGGTTAATTTAGAAGATTACTGGGCCAATTGTAGTGATGAATTTGAAGTTAGGAAGAAGAAGTTTTCTTGGTTTCTAGTGGAGTCAATCCAATTATACAATGTGAGGGCAGTCTTGGACCAGCTTGACGATGATGGAAACTTGATCCAGGATCATGGTTATGAGGTGATAAAGGATAGACCAATTGGTGATGTAGATTGGTTGGAAGAAGAAAAGACATAATTGAAACAGCTGCTGGAATCGGTTGTCAAATTTACCAAGATGTGGTTAAAACATAAGTTGTGGTAGTTAGAGAATGAGGGAGTGAAGTGTACCTATGAGCTAATGGGAGACCTAGATCCTCACTCTACTTCTGAGGAATCAACTAAGCAGGACCTGAAGGGCAAGGGTAAATTGGATTCTCCTTTCAAAATAAAGATCAAAGGTGTTCAAGAAATAGAAGCCTAGGAAATCAAAAAGAAAAGAAAGCCAAAGGCTAAGAAGAGGAAAAGGACTAAGAAGTCTAGGTAGAGGGAAATTGAAGGGCAGGGTCCTGAAGTTGATGATCATGTACCCAAAAAGAGAAGAGTCCTAAAGTTGTTAGAGAATGTGAGTTCCAAGGGAGAGGAAGAAGCTACCCCGCTAGTGATAAATGTAGAAAGCTAAGAGGAGAAGGCCAAGGTGTACACAAGTAGGTCTAGGACCCCTTCTCCTAAGGATAGTGTGCCTAGGGTAGATCTCCCTCTAGTTGTTTCTCATGAGAAGTAGCATGATGATGTGTCTTCCACTCATGAAATTCAAAGTGAACTAGGTGAATCCAAAGAGGTTGAAGATCATCCAGATACCAAAGGGGATGAATTTCATGAAGGTAACCTTTATGGTGCAGAGGAAGAAGTTGATAAGGTAGTAAAGTCTCCTTTGGTAGCTTATGTGGACTCCCCTATTAGAAATGAAGAAGTCCCTCCAAGCGAAGAAGAAACAAGAAAGGTTCCATCACCTGAGCATAAGGAAGAACATGTTGAAGAAGAAGAGGGCAAGGCAAATGGAGCTCCTAAAAAGTAGAATTTGAATGAAGAGACATATAAGGGTCAGCAAGAGGAAAAAAAAAGTGAAGTGCAATTGGAATCTACTGTCCATGATTGGTTAGAGAAAGAGATAAAGAGAAAGCAAGTTGTTGTGGAAGATACTCCACCAAATTGGGATGAGCTGCTAGCCAAGATCAAAAAGGATAAAGGTAAAAAGAGGGAAAGGGTTATCTCAAAGATTGAAAGAGATGAAGCTAGTAACAAAGTTGTTCACATTGCCACCCCTGCTTTAGATAAGAATAGAAATGAAGTTGCTGGAAAGGATTATAATGTGGAGACTTTCAATCTGGGGCCTACATCTGTTGAGCAGGATATTGGGGATTATGAGGGTTCTAGTGTAGTCATCTTGGGAAGACTAAGGAAAGAAATAAAGACCAAGCAAGAGTTGAAGAAGGAAAATGAAAATCTCAAGAAGTGCTTGGAGGATTTGAAGAAGGCCTTGTAGTCCATTAATCCCTCAGTTCCTGCTGCAAATCCCTTGCCCAAGGAAGCTATCACCGAGCTTGAGAGAATGAAAGCCTCCACTCTCACCACTACATGTTGGCTGCAAGGAGTGCAAAATAAGGGAGATAATGTTATTAAAGACATTCTTTCATCTGGGAAGGATGTCATGAGGGCGATTGACTGATTGAAGGAGGTTTTAGCTCAAGATAAAGAAGATACAAATCTCATGCTACAGAAAACCAAAACCATCATGGAGTACACCAGGGGTAGGTTAGTAAATGATAAAATCCTTCCTTCCTCCAAGGTTGCTGAACCTTGGGAGTGGTTTGAGGCGCTGCAAATTAGACATAAGGTTTTGAGGAAGATTTACAAATAGAGGAGGCATATTGATGACACCCTAACTGGGGTTTATAATGGTTGCATTGCTTTCTGTGAGATAGTGAAAGGGAGAAGGAAGATCACACCTAAGTATTTGAGTTTGGAACAATTGAGAAAATGATGGCATGATGTTTATGCTCCAAATAATGAAGATTCTATTTTTAAGCACCAGTTGGATGATGTGGCCACTTACACTACTATCATTGACAAGTATCTAGCATATAAGGTGGATTGGGATAAGTCGATGAAATAGTCAGGAGAGAAAATTGCACCAATTGAGAGATGACTTAGGTTTTTACCTCTACCACCTATGGCCAACTTGGATAGGGTACTTTTAAAGGTTCATGAAATGTTGGATCAGAATAAAGACAAAGTGGGAGGCAGATAAATGACTGGCTATATTGAGATTTGTGCTTCCCTATTATTTTGCCATGCATTGGTCCGAGCTGCCTTCGAAATCCCAAGCTGACCTGGATGAGTTCATGCATTTAATGCATATTTTATTTTATTTTGAATTTCTCTTGGCTGACTTGTTGTGCCTAATTAATATTGTAAAACTCTTGCTAAGCCGACATGTTTTGGGGGGATTCTATATATTTGGCATTTTGCCTCATTTGTAAGTGTTAGAATATAGAGATTGATATAGAGCGGAGATAGAAGCGAATTAAGTAGAGCAAATTAGCAAGTAGTTGTTCTCAAGCAAATATTGTAACAGAAAGCTGGAATTGTTGCCAGTGGATAATTTGATGCAAGTACTGACATTGTGATTTGGTGCCATATTTGTGTTCTTTTGTCTTGCATGGTTCTTGTTATTCTATCTTTAAAATTGCTTCAAGGAGGTTAATATTCAGATTGCATCCGATTCAATGATTATGATTTTATATTGGAAGTGTTGCAACAATCCCTGGTCCATACTTTTTGCAACCAACTGATTGTTAGTTGCTTTGCAAAGTTAGCCTGGAATTTATATTCATTGTGCTTAGTTCAACTGTGAGGGTTTATTCATTTCAATTGCAATAGGGTTGTTTGAATGAATGTTTATGATTTGAAAATCCTAACACCTTAGAAGATTGTACTATTTCTATAAGATTGCAGATCCATCTGGGTCAAGTAGAGATCAATTTTGAGGGATTAGTCCATTTCGAGCATTTGATCATCTACATTGTTAATCTTAGGGTTTAATATTAAGTTTTAAAGTCTCTTTGAAACCCTTATCTTTTGTTATTTCTTTGATCAGTGGATTAGATTTAGGATTGAAGTATCATTACATTGTTAGATCTGATAAATTGAGATTCAATATTTTGCTTGTAGTAAGGTCCCATTGTGATTACCAGCATTTTCACATTTATCATTGAGTTGTTTATGCATTATCAAGACCTAACATTAGAGACCTTGGGGTTATCTCTTGAGGCTTGCTGATAGAGATTTACCTTTCAAGAGAGATAGGATTTCATATTCTATCTAAGTTGTTGCTATGCAAAAAAAATCATCAACAAATTGGTGCTAGAAGGAGGGCGTGAATAAGCAAGTTGGATCAATTTTTGGACGCTATCTCTCCTCAAAGATTCATAAGAACAAGATCTAATCCAGGAGAGGAGGAACTTGAAGAATTACAGACCCTATTAGGGCAAGAAGGACCAATAGAAGGGGAGAATCATCATCATCTCATCCACCTCCATCATCTCCATTAGCTCCATCTTCGCCGAGTTCATTTGAATATGAGGACATTCCTATTTCACAACCTCATCTAGTCATAAATCAGCGATTACCACCCCCACCTCCACCAATGGCTTTCTTAGCAACCAACCCATCTCCATTGAATTTTTCCGTCTACAATGTTATACCCAAAAATCCTGAACATTTTTGTTCAAAATTGCATGTCAATTATCCCAATAGAACTGCTGAAGAACACATCAAGATTTTTCAGACTAGCCTTAAGGATAGAGGGATAAACCATGACGATGTAGCTTGTAGACTCTTTTCTTATTCATTGGGGGAAGATGCATTCTATTGGTACAATCATTTACCTACTGGGTCTATCAAGCATTGGACTGGGCTAGAGGCTGCTTTCTTATAGAAGTTTCAAATTCCCATTAGTTCCAATGAGTTGTATTGTCAATTCATTAATGTTAAGAGAGAGATCAATAAGCCTATAGGGTCTTTCAACAATAGGTTTCATTGTGCTTATACTAGGTTACACGCCCCTTATGTTGTTGATGAGCACATTTCTCTAGAGGTTTATTATGAAGGACTTGATAGTTTGATAGCTACCTTTATGAAGTGGAGTAATAACCCTCCTGCTAGTCTACTTGATGCATATGCAGAGGCTATGAAAGTTAGCACTAATCTAAGAAAATATCTTTATGGAACTCTACCCTCATTAGGACCCATTGGTCACCCTAGACAAGTTTCATCTCTCAACAAGGCTCTTGCCAACCATACTCCCATTATGAATCCAGTGCCTCAGTTGCCTCTGGTCCCTCATTGAGGACCTCCCGTGGGACAAGTTTCATCCACATTTAGTTACCCTCAGCAAAATGTGAATCAACCCCTACATATCTAGCCTTAGGCTAGCTATCCTTCATACCTGCATAATTTTGAAGTCTTGAATCAATCCCTGAATGCCCATGTTGTAGTAGGATGTTCCCAGAATAATGCGAATCAACTTCCATACAGCAATCCAGACAAGGAGAGATTGGATGAATTGTCTAAGAAAATAAAGAAGCTAAATATGGAGGTGACTTACTTGAGGAATCAGAACAGTTAATTGCAAGATGCTCAGAGAAATATGGAGTCCAATCAGAACAGGGAGAATCCACAAGGACAAAACTTTGACAGAGGGAAACATCATGATCGAGGATACAATAATGAAAGGGGATACAATAATGACTGAGGTTACAATAATGACTGAGGTTACAATAGTGACTAGGAATTTAATAATGATATAGGGTATAATAATGATAGAAGACATAACTATGATAAAGGGAAATCCTCAGGTCAGAACTTTGACAGAGGGCAAGGTGGTGGACAAGGATTCGATATGAGGTAGCCATCAGGACAAAAAAAAACTTGGAACATAGGGCCCAACAATGGAGGAGTCCCAACCCCATTAGATTAACTAGCTAATCAACCTATCAATCAGTCCATCAACTAGCCAGTTAATCAAGAGAAGCCTCCTAGTGGTATATACTTGGTTGAGGCTGCTTTATCAGGATGGTGTAGGCTGCATAAAATGAGTCAGCATTTTGAGTTAGATTGTCAAGAGTTCCAAAAAACAACCTCAATATTTTAGTATGAAATGGTGAACAATGCAAGTGGCTAGGAAATAGTCCCATCTAATCCTTATGATTCACCGGTGTTGGTATTAAATTATGCTCCTTTTCCTCAAAGTAAAGAAAATGTACCTGAAGAGGAATCTGGCCATGTCGAGAAAGAGGCAGATCAGGTGTGTAATGGGGATGAAATTTCATAGTTATTTGAGGAGAATCTAGTAAATGATAATGGTCCTAGAGATGAATAAGAGGCTTATGTTGAAGAAGTACATACCTTTCATAGGCCTTTCAAGAAGTATAACTTGAGGGAGTTTCAACACAGACATCCACAGGCTGGAGGAACCTTCACTACTTGCATTCCACTGAAAATTTTTAACATGCCTCCAGATCCTAATGCTAACAATAATTCGTCACTTCCTCAGGTGTCTAGTCAATATTTATCTCAAGGGCACATGGACATGCCAAAAGGGAGAGGTGCTGATGCGAACAAGGACAAGGTGATGGAATACCCAAAGGAGATCCCTACTATTCTAAATAAGGAACAATTGGCCCTGTATGTTGCTGAAGAACTCCAAAAATTAAAGGTAAGTTTATTTGCATTTGATTTTTTAAGAGTTCCCACCATTAGGAATGTAGTTCTAGGAGCTTATAATGCAAATTACATATCACAAAGTAAACCAGCTAGCGAAAGTGCCAATAGAGCATCTAGTTCTCAATCATCAGGAGGGCGAAATTAGATTCATAATCAAGTCCATATGCCCCCTGAAGATAGGGAAAAGGAGAAAGTTAGGACTCAAGTGCTCAAGTAGATACCCCCCTAACTCTATTTCAAGTGAAAGAAAATACCCCTCCATTCTTGATTTATATGCACATTTTTGGTAAGAATTTGCATAACTGTTTACTGGATTCTGGTGCTTCAACCAATGTTATGCCCTTTAGTATTTGTAGAGCTATGGGTATTACTCCTGTGGACTCATAGAAGAAAGTTACGTAGTTAGATAGGATTGAAGTCAGTATTGTAGGTGAATTAAATATGATTCATATGCAAGTTGCTTCTGACCCTAAAATCTAACAATTTATCAATATACAAGTGGATGACATCCCTGATGCTTATGGCTTGATCTTGGGAAGATACTTCACCAGAGCCTTGAATGGATATGTCTTGACTGATCATTCCCACATGTAGCTTCCCTGGAAGGGAGTGCCTAACCAGATCATAATTGAAAGGGAACCCAGAATGAAATACATGATTATGATATATCAGAATACCTCTAACAAAGTTTTGATGTCAGAGGTAAGTATGGGTAACTATGTGCTTACAACTCATTTTGAGGAGTCAGATGTGGAGGAGGTCCTCATGTTGCATACAATGTTTGATGGCCTCACAATAGAATCTAGTGGTACTGAAGTCTTAGTGGAATCAATTGAAAATGATGATGAACCAGTTGAAAATAATGATGACCCAGAAGATAGTCAGCTAGCATTGCCAAGTAGTTTTCAAGAATTTATTTAGAAATGCATTAAAGATCAAGTTCAGTTAGAAAGGAAAATGAGTTTCGAAGAACTGCTCTTGCTCAATTGGTGCAGGGTACATAATGGCTCTCATTCATAACTGGACTATTGCTTATGTTAGGCTACAGTGGAACAAGTATAGAGATGTATCAACCCCACTCCTGTAGTCAAAATTGATATCTAGAATGTCCATGAAGATCCCAAAGGAAAATGAGTGATGCTTTCTAAAGAGCCCTCCAACAGTAAAAGTGCAAGTAATAGTGCAAAGAAATCTACAGTCACTGGCTGTTGGACTCTAAGATTCGATGGATCCAAATCAAAACAAGGAGCTGGGGCAGGCTTCGAGCTAATTAGCCCAAAAGGTAAGACATTTTTTGCTGCTCATAGACTTCAATTTCACTATATGAATAACGTATCAAAATATGAGGCTCCGGTTCATGGTCTGTTAGTGGTATTAAAGAAAAAGGTTAAGATCTTGCAAGTTTTTGGAGATTCTAAATGAGTAGTCAAGCGAGTTAGAAGACAATACTCTTGTCATGATAGAGGGATGACTAACTATAGGCACAAAGTATGGGATTTAATTGAAGGATTTGATGTCTTCAACATTCATCTAATCTCATGAAATAAGAACCAGATAGCTGACTCTCTTGCCCAGGCAGCCAGTTCACTGCAACCCCTATCCCTTTCTAGATTAAAGAAATTTATGATAGAATTAACCCCAGTACCTTCAGTACCAGACAATGTCACCAACTTCTAGGTATTTGAAGACGATAAGCATATTTTGGATTTTATCACAAATACATATGTCTTCACTTCACGAATAATTGATGAAACCAAACTCCAAGAAGTAGAGATGGACTTAGAGGGAGCAATTAATTTGAAGACCAATACTATTTAGAAAGGAATGGTGCAATTAGAGAGAATCTTTGATTTGGATAAGGTCAGGGATTAGGAGCAAGATACTAAGAGGTCTATCAGTGGATAGTGCAAACATTATAATATGGGAACTCAAGATGATGTCAAGAATATCCTCATTGGCAAAGTATGCACTCTAGAAGAAAGAAAAGGAATCATAGATGCATTGCATAGATATCCAAATGTGATAGCATGGAGTTATGAAGACTTAAAGACTTATGATACATTGATCATAACTCATACTATCCCTCTCAACCCAGGAGTAAAGCCTTTTAGATAGAGGCAAAGGCCTATCAATGCTTTACTAGAACCCATAATATAGAAGGAAGTGTAGAAACTAATGTCTGCAAGAATAATATTTCTAGTCAGACACTCTACTTGGGTTGCAAACTTGGTGCCAGTCCGAAAGAAAAATGGTGAAATCAGTTTGTGCATAGATTTCAAAAACCTAAAAAAAGCATCAGAGAAGGATAATTACCCAGTACGCTCACTAGATAAGTACTCCAAATTGTCAATGGATCTCAGATGATGTATTTCCTAGATGGTTATTTAGGATATAATCAAGTAATGGTGCAATATGAAGACAGACACAAAACTGCTTTCACTACCAAGTGGGGCACTTTTGCTTATAGAAGGGTGCCCTTTGGCCTAATCAATGCTAGAGCCATATTCCAAAGAGCCATGGACATTGCTTTTAAAGACATAATTGGTAAATGCATTATCATTTATATGGATGATCTGACTATTTTCTCCAAGAAAAGTTGTGATCATATCTCAAATTTATGCAAAGTTTTTTAGAAATGTAGAGAGTTTGGGATATCTCTCAATCCAAAGAAATGCATCTTTGGAGTTATAGAAGGTAAGTTGTTAGGACATGTTATCTCTAAAAAGGGAATTGTCATTGATCCAAAGTGAATTGAAGCTATACTCAAGATTCCACTACCTGCTAGCAAGAAAGAAATGAAATCATTCTTTGGCAAGATCAACTTTGTGAGGAAGTTCATCACTGGATTCGTAGAGATAGTCAAGCCCCTCAATGCAATGTTGAAGAGGCAGGAAAAAATTGAATGGAATTCAGAAGTGAAGGAAGCATTTGCAGAGATAAAGAGCGCTATTGTTGAAGTTCTAGTCCTGGTAAGCCCAGATTATGCTAAACCATTTTACATATATTTGTTTTCCTCTGACCATTCTTGTGTTGCTATGTTAACTCAAAAGTTTGATCAAGGATATGAACATTCCATAGCATTCATGAGTGCACCATTGAAAGATGCAGAGCTAAGATACCCAAGTGTGGAAAAGAAGGCTTATGCCTTAGTCAGGGCTACAAAGAAATTCATACACTATATCCTCAGAAACAAAGTTTTTGCAATAGTCCCTAACCCTGCAATCAAGTTGTTACTGATACAGAACGAGCTAGGAGAGTGTAGAGCCAAGTGGGTTACCATATTGTAGGAGTATGATATGGAGATTCAACCCATGAATCTTGTAAGAGGACAAGGACTTACAAAGACAATGGCACAGATAGGCCCTGACCTTACAACTTAGAGTTACAATATAGAGGATGTTTCTCCTGGTGAGTGGTATGCTGACATTGTTCATTATCTTCTGACACAGAGATGCCCCGATCATCTCAATACAATAAAAAGAAGGGCGTTGCACCTAAAAAGTGATAGTTTCATGCTGAAGGGAGCTATCCTATACAAGAAAAATAATGAAGGTATTTACTTAAGGTGTTTAGGGAAGGCAGAGTCCAAAAGAGTGATGTTGGAATTCCACGATAGATGTGGTATAGGTCATGGATCAACACCTTCTACAGTGAACCAAATTCTGAGAGCTGGTTACTATTGGCCTACACTTTTCAAGGACACATAGAACCATGTCAGAACTTGTCATGTATGTTAGACCGCAATAGCAAAAGAGAAGTATGCAACACTCCCACTCTAGCCAGTCTTTGAGGTAAGACCTTTCACACAGTGGGGGATGGACTTCATAGGTCCCATCAATCCACCTTCATCTATAGGTCATAGGTATATCCTTACTATTACTGATTATTTTACAAGATGGACTGAGGCTCTTACTTGCAAGAACTATACTTCAAATGTGGTAATTGATTTTGTTGAATCTAGTATTCTCAATCGTTTTGGATGTCCTACATCTTTAGTTTGTGATAATAGTCCTACGTTTTCATCTTTAAAGTTTTCTAACTGGGATTTTGACCATGGGATTATAATTAAATTTGTATCCAACTATTACCCTCAGGGTAATGGTTTAGCTAAGTCATCCAACAAAAATCTCTTGACTGTTATTCGCAAATTGTTAGAAAGAAATCCGAAGGACTAGCATACCCAGCTTAGATTTTCTCTTTGGGTAGATCGTACCAGACATAAAACTTCTACAAGAATATCACCTTACCACTTGGTTTATTGTCTAGAGCATAGAGCAATAGTCCCTGACCCTGCAGTCAAGCTGTTATTGATGCAAAATGAGCTAGGAGAGCATAGAGCCAAGTGGGTTACCATGTTGTAGAAGTATGATATGGAGATTCAACCCATGAAGCTGGTAAGAGGACAAGGACTTACAAAGAAAATGGCAGAGACAGGCCTTGACCTTACAACTCAGAGTTACAATATAGAGGATGTTTCTCCTGGCGAGTGGTATGATGACATTGTTCATTATCTTCTGATGCAGAGATGCTCCGATCATCTCAATGCAGTACAAAGAAGGGCGTTGTGCCTAAAACGTGACAGTTTCATGCTGAAGGGAGCCATCCTATACAAGAAAAATCATGAAGGTGTTTACTTAATGTGTTTAGGGAAGGTAGAGTCCGAAAGAGTGATGCTAGAACTCCACGATAGATATGGTACAAGTCATGGATTAGCACCTTCTATAGCGAACTAGATTCTGAGAGCTAGTTACTATTGGCCTACACTTTTCAAGGACACATACAACCATGTCAGAACTTGTCATGTATGTCAGACTATGACAACAAAAGAGAAGTATGCAACACTCCCATTCTAGCCAGTCTTTGAGGTAAAACCTTTTGCACAGTGGGGGATGGACTTCATAGGTCCCATCAATCCACCTTCATCTGCAGGTCACAGGTATATCCTTACTATTACTGATTATTTTACAAGATGGATTGAGGCTCTTGCTTGCAAGCACTATACTTCAGATGTGGTAATTGATTTTGTCGAATCTAGTATTCTCAATAATTTTAGATGTCCTATGTCTTTAGTTTGTGATAATGGTCCTGCATTTTCATCTTTAAAGTTTTCTAACTGGGATTTTGACCATGGGATTATAATTATATTTGCATCCAACTATTACCCTCAGGGTAATGGTTTAGCTGAGTCATCCAACAAAAATCTCTTGACTGTTATTCACAAATTGTTAGAAAGAAATCCGAAGGACTGGCATACCTAGCTTAGATTTTCTCTTTGGGCAGATCGTACCAGACATAAAACTTCTATAGGAATATCACCTTACCACCTAGTTTATGGTCTAGAGCATAGGGCAATAGTCCCTGACCCTACAGTCAAGTTGTTACTGATGCAAAACAAGCTAGGAGAGTGTAGAGCCAAGTGGGTTACCATGTTGTAGGAGTATGATATGGAGATTCAACCCGTGAAGCTGGTAAGAGGAAAAGGACTTACAAAGAAAATGGCAGAGACAGGCCCTGACCTTACAGCTTAGAGTTACAATATAGAGGATGTTTCTCTTGGTGAGTGGTATGATGACATTGTTCATTATCTTCTAACGTAGAGATGCCCTGATCATCTCAATGCAGTACAAAGAAGGGTGTTGCGCCTAAAAAGTGACAGTTTCATGCTGAAGGGAGCCATCCTATACAAGAAAAATAATGAAGGTGTTTACTTAAGGTGTTTAGGGAAGGAAAAGTCTGAAAGAGTGATGCTAGAATTCCATGATAGATATGGTACAGGTCATGGATCAACACCTTCTACAACGAACCAGATTCTGAGAGCTGGTCACTATTGTCCTACACTTTTCAAGGACACATACAACCATGTCAGAAGTTGTCATGTATGTTAGACCGTGATAGAAAAAGAGAAGTATGCAACACTCCCACTCCAGCCAGTCTTTTAGGTAAAACCTTTCACATAGTGGGGGATGGACTTCATAGGTCCCATCAATCCACCTTCATCTGTAGGTCATAGGTATATCCTTGCTATTACTGATTATTTTACAAGATGGATTGAGGCTCTTGCTTGCAAGCATTGTACTTCATATTTGGTAATTGATTTTGTTGAATCTAGTATTCCCAATCATTTTGGATGTCCTATGTCTTTAGTTTGTGATAATGGTCCTATGTTTTCATCTTTAAAGTTTTCTAACTGGTATTTTGACCATGGGATTATAATTAAATTTGCATCCAACTATTACCCTCAGGGTAATGGTTTAGCTGAGTCATCCAACAAAAATCTCTTGACTATTATTTGCAAATTGTTAGAAAGAAATCCGAACGACTGGCATACCTAGCTCAAATTTTCTCTTTGGGTAGATCGTACCAAAAATAAAACTTCTATAGGAATATCACCTTACCACCTGGTTTATGGTCTAGAGCTTGTGTTTCCTAT
This sequence comes from Sequoia sempervirens, assembly GCA_007258455.2. Taxonomy (NCBI): domain Eukaryota; kingdom Viridiplantae; phylum Streptophyta; class Pinopsida; order Cupressales; family Cupressaceae; genus Sequoia; species Sequoia sempervirens. The sequence continues at coordinate 65,100,006 of VDFB02379711.1, forward strand.
ACAATTGAAAATTCCTATCCTTCAGTTCATTAATGAGTATTATGATGAGGGAGATAAATGTTAGGCCAAACTTGCTAAATTGTTACACCTTGAGGAAAAAAGAGACGAAGCCCTAGAAAAGTTTCCTAAACATCAAGGGGTAGTCAAGAGATAGTTTGATAAAAGAGCCAAGATTAAATCTTTTAGAATTTTTGACTTGGTTCTTTATTGGGATAAAGCCCACTACCGTAAGGGGGAGCATGGAAAATTTGATAAACTTTGGCTTGGCCCTTACTAGATATTAGAAATTCTGGGAGATAATGCTTTCCGTTTGGAAACTCTCACTGGAGAGGATATCCCACTACCTATTAATGGGTAGTATTTGAAGCATTATTTCTAGTCATGAGCTATTTTCAGCTCTTGTTTTGTATATAGTTAGATTAGGTTTCCTTTCTGTTTTGTTCACTTTGTCTATTTTGGTTAGTATAGGTTTGCTTTTGGTTTGTTTTGTTTGGCTTTCTTGTTTTTTTCTTTGCTCTCGCTTTTGAGGTTTCTCTATTCTCGCTTGGATGTGTCGCACCTGCATGGCAAATATATCATTATCTGGAATTGTTCTAAGTATTTTATTGATGGACTTTAGTCTTGTATCTTGAAAGGATGGTTGAAGTCTTTACTATTGATAATAGTCTCAATGTTTGATTTAAAGAGGATGGGTCACTAGTTTTGATTTGAATTTGAAGTACTCTCAAATCTTATATGTGTCATATATCTTAAGAATCCTAATGTTACTATAGGAATCCTTGTGAAGTTTTGTCAGGTGAAAAATCCTATTTCTACTTCAGTGCCACTATGGTTCTTAGTCCTGAGTGTGAAATTCATTGTTCACAGGTTGAAATAAAAGAAGTAACATAGCAAAGAATATAAAAAGAAAGGAAAATGAAATATTGAAAATCAAAAGAATGACTTCAACTTATCAAGAGCATCCAAATATCTCTATCGGGGCTATAAACACCTCAATGGCAATAGAGCTATGTTCGAGAGAGTCACACCGATAACCTTGTCAAGGCTATGGATGCCTGACTAGTAGCGAGGCTCTATCCATGTTACTTTTGAAGTTAAAATCTTTACGTAGCCTATCTTGATGGAACATGGTTTTGCAATAACTAAAGGAGGGAAATCAACTCACATGCACACACTTGGATTTTTCAGTTTATGGAAGGTTTTGTCTACCTTTTTGTTCTGATTCTTTAATATTTGCATTTTGGTCTATTTGTTAGATACTAAGACTGAAACCAGAGATTCTGGGTTCTCGATTCTCGTTCATCATCAAATGATCTAGAGCATTTTCCTAGCAGAAGTTGCCATTTGTTGTGCAGTTTTTGTACACATGCCCCGCTGAGAGTAGGGACCCTCTTTGCATTTTGGTTTTGGTGTCTTGGCCCTTTCATTTCGAGGTTTTATCCTATTTGGGCATGTGCTTAAATGTTTATTTTGAATGCCTAAGTGTTTTCCCCAGGTTATTCATTGAAAACCTTAAGTTCTGGATAAATTTTGGGTTTTTACCCAGATTTAGGATTTTCTACCCTGGCCGGATTTTCCTAGATCCTGCTCAGACTCTAGCTGGACACTATTGTTTGGAGATTTACAGTCTTCATGTATTTCTTCGTGGGCCAGATTTTTCTAGATTTTGTCTTGTTGTCAGATCCCCAGGTTTTCTGACTATCTTGTTGATTGCATTAATGACTTCGTATGTGCTTTGAAGGAAGTATTTAACTTAATTTTTGAGGTTTTTTATGCTATCATGCTTGTTATTTTCCATCATTTAAGTTGAGGACTGCATCCTTTGAGTTTTCTCTTTGAGATTTTGATTGGATTTGGGGCATTTGGGTTTGAATTAATCAATTTAGTGGTGATTTCTTGTGCATTCTTGCCCCTATTCGTTGTGGACACCATTCTATTTGCATTTACTATTTCTAGGATTGATTTGGGCTTTACAATGGTATGTTTCTAATCTCCTTGCTTTTAATTGATGGTTGCGGATAATGCTTTGATCTTATAGAGGTTACTTGGATTTAGTTCTCTACATTATTTGGGTGTTTTCATGATTAGGGTTGCATGGCATTGTTTTATATATCACGTCCCAAGCGAGTTTTAAGGTCCTTTATCTATTTGCATTTTGATGTACCTTGCTTGAGAGTTGTGAATAATCCCCTAGTCGAGAATTAGCAGTTGAAGTGTTTAAATTCTGAGCTTTCTTGTTCACTAATGGTAGATCTATAGGGTTTGGCTTAGGGCATCACCATTTATCTTTAGTATGTTCTTGAATCAGTCTAGAATGCTAAGGGAATCCATAGAGAGCCTGTGTTAAACTTGCCTTAAACTTGAACATTTAAAATTTGTGATCAATCTGATGTTCTATGTAAAACCATGATTTAACGTTGATGTTCAGGTTTCGCGGCCACCTCAGGAGTTTTCGTCTCTGGCGGATTTTCTCGGTTCCCTTGGTTTTTCTGAAAACTACCATTGTTTTCAGAGTTTCTTATATTCTGTGGATTTTTGTTGACCCTGGATTTTCCCAGAGTCCTTTGTCACCAAGATTTCCCGAAGTATGTTATGTATCATCCCTTTCACGGAAATCTGCCTCTGATGGATTTCCCTGATCTCCTTTGATTTCCCGCAATTTGTATGTTTTCAAAATTTTTACCTTATCCATGGATTTCTAGTAGCCCCAGATTTTTCTGAAGTCCTTGGTCTCCTATTTTTTCTAGATTTGCAAATGCCTCTTGCTTCGCGAGAATCTGTGTCTGGCGGATTTTCCCAAAATTTGATGAAATATGAGGAAATATGGAATAGTTGGATTTATTAATGATTTATGATGCATTGTATGGCTATTTAATGATATATTATGATTCCCCATGTGGTTTATTAATTAATAAGGATCAAATTTAATTGATAATAGGTGTTCTCATGATTACTTCGCTGGAATCCACCTAGCCTAGATTCCGCTGATGGTCCTTAAACCCAAAATTTGTTATGATCATCTTATATGAGTTTTAATAATACTTTGGTTATGTGAGGCTCCTTCTAATGGTGTTTTGGTTGATTAAATTTCCCTTCCTATTGTTTTTACTATGCTCTTTAATGAATACATGCTGAGTCTAGCAAGGAAGTGATTAGGTCTTCAATGTCTGATGTAGAAAGGATTAAGCTAGACATTAAGAGCAAGATCCCTGAGAGTAAGATCACATCGGTCTGGTTAGAGGAGACTAATATAAATGTTGGCCTCTGGGATTATAAGGAATTTAAAGAAAGAATGGTGTCTGAAGATCTTCCCTTGGTGACTAGAAGAATGAAAGAATCAGGCTTGTCCCATGTAGCAGGTTTCCCTTCCATGGTGTAGTGTTATGAGCTGGTCCTAGAGTGTGCAAGGTACTATGATAGTAATGACATATAGAGAGATAGAAGACAAATAATCATTTTGGGTTAACATGGAGGAGACCTAAATTTCTCAATTCTTTGCATCATCCCCAAAAGGAAAACACATTACAAGATAATGTTTATGATACATGGAAGAATGTACATACAAATAGAAGAATTCCACAACAAATTTTGATTCCTTTGTATCCTTATTCCAATATAGTAACAAGGTCCATCCAAAGAAAACTCACAAACATAAAGATAGAACAAGTAATACAATATGGGGATCACATTATGTACATGCAATCACAAAGATCATAGAAAGAACAAAGCTAGTATGACACATGTGAGATAACCTAAAGCAAGCCATCTATATCCAAATCTTCCTCACCATATCAGAAGGTGAATAACTAGCCAAAGGGGCAACAATAAGTGTCATAATAAGATAAGGCTATCAAAACCCCTTTCCCCCCAAAATGTAGGACAAGGATGAACCGAGATAAGTAGTGATATGATTCTCCTTGCAATATGGAAAAATGATTTATATAAAGTGCAATACATGTAATAGTGATTATGCTATGATTCTACAACTATCACATCACAAGAAGTTAAGTGTGTGCATGCTATCTCATTATATGGATAATATCATTTTCATCTATTAGATTCTTTGTAGCATGACACTCATCAATAAGATTCCCATGAGTTATATGAAATGTATAGTAATTCATATTTGCACTTTTTCCTTTATTTTCTTGAATAGATGGTAATGTAATCAATCCTAGACAGAGAATTTTATCCACTTTTGTTCAATTCCAGTTATAGTATATAAAAATGGTAGCTTCTTAAGTTTATAGGGCTTGAGTTTCTTACTTGATTGGGAAATTAGTTAGTATGGAGGGGGGATCATGATATCCTAATGCCTTGGTATCTTCTAATGGTATTTGTTATAAAAAATTATGGATCTCATGTTCATTTGTTATGTCACATCCTTGTTTACTTGAGATTCTAAATCCTTGACCATAACTCTCTTCTAGGTTGATAGGTGTATTGGTGACTTTATGAGTATATGATGGAAGAGTATCAATGTTTTTAATTGTGAATAGGTTCCTCAATGATTGATGGTTGATGCTTTCTTTGTAATTCAATTTCAGGATGGAAAAGGTTGAGCATGTCAAGTGGTGGGATGATAGAAGATGTTGGTTGTTGAATGGATGGATAGAAGGATGCATTGTTGTCAAGGTTGCACAATTTTTTTTGTATGAATTCTTGCATGCTATATTCATCTTGGCCTAAGATATCTATCTCACAAAGAAATTCATTAGGAGGTGAAGACTCATGAATGTGTTCACTTGTATTAGGATCATCGTTAAACACACAACTTGAAACATCAACCAATGAATTTACAAAAATCTATATTTGACAAAAACACATATCCACGATGAAATTTTTCTTTGAATATGGAATGCAACTTTTAGATCTGAAATATGATAATTAACTAATTTTAGTGGTAAAAACCTAAAAAATGGTTACTTCTAAATTTTAATTTTATTTTCAAACAATGCATTATTTTCACCAATTGAACTATATGCAATTTCTAAGACTAAAATAGATATTTTCAGGTTGGAAAAGATTGATAGTATAGAGACAAAATAGTGTGAAAAAATTCAAAAGAGCACCTATACTAGGACAAGTTCACCCAGGGGAAAATGGGTCCTACAATAGGGATTTGAAAATTTTAAATCTAATTTTTTAACATGATATTTAAGTTTAGTGTTCCTAACATCAAACAAATTCTTTAGTGTTCCTAAAATTATGATGAAAATGTAAATATAATTTTATGACAATGTATGAACAAAATGACAAATTTTTGGATTGCAATTTTGAATGCAATTTTGACCTAAATAACTAAAACACAATTTTATGCAATCTATTAGACAAAATGTATGTAATATTTTTGGATTTTTATAAGTTTTAAATGATGTAAACGTGCAAAATCTAAACCTAAATGAAGAATGTAAAACTAGGTAATGCAAAACCTAGATCTAAGGTTTCAAGGATCACTAAATTAGAAAAGTATGATGTATAATGTTGGGTTCACCAAAATGAAATGTGGGGAAAGGAATCCCTAAATAGGATTTTAAATATCTATAATAGGTTTCTTTCCGTAGGGGAATTTCATTAGGGAAGAGATCATAAGGTGCAATGATTGAATTTCAACCTCTACGGTGAGTCAATCAAAGCTAGATATCAATCCTTTAAATTAATAGGAATATTTGAAACCTAATTAAATGATTTACAATATACAATCTAAATGCACAATAAGAACTAGAACATGAAATACAAATTCTAAAAAGTATAGAGACGTAAACCACAATTTGCAAATAGATTTGAGAATGGTTTGATAGCATGCACTTGGCATAAAAAAGTTGGTTTTGAGCTCTATTGGAGGACTGGTTCACCTAGGGGCAAATAGGTCCTTGTAGGCCTTTCCAAAACTACAAAACCTGAGATTTTATCCCTTTGTTTGCACTCTGATCCTATACTTATAAATCTTTGTTTCTAGATCTTGACCAGTAATAAATCTACATATAAAAAATGTTTGTTATTTTGTATGGGGGTTTTCCTTGGTCAAACCCCAAGTTTGGTAATTAAACCTTGATAATTGACAATGATCTAATAAATGACAATGTGTGAGCCCTAACCTTGAATACATCTAAGGTTTTTAAGAGCTAACATGCAAATAGACCCTACTCAAGCATGTTAGAGTATGATTCCTATATGATAATGATAAGATCCACTTAGGGAGAATTCAAAACGCCCCAAATAATTCCACAATACAATGATACCTTGCTTAGGATACAAATAGAGTGAATCTTAAAAATGAAAAAAATCATAAACAAGTCATTAGGTCGAGGGAAGTAGCTAAATTCATCTTCCAATCCTATAATCCATCATATTCTTGTATAGGAAACAACCTTCAATCATGAATAATGCTTGATCAAATCTTGATAAATGAGCTTGAAGACATACAAATACACATAATGTTGCTCCAAGACTACAAGTTTTCTTGCTTTCTTACTCTTCAAAATATCTCTCATTTTTTTTCTAGTTTGAAATGGTGAAAATACTAGAATCTATAGGCTTCTTCTCTAATTTCTCAAATATTGGATCCTAATAGCGGACATTTTCATATGAACTCAGAATCATTAAAAGAGCACCAATTTTTTTTTTTTTGAATGGGTCTTGGAACTTAAAGGGGACCCATTCACCCTTGGGTGAATGGTTGCTCACCTAATGGTCCAACATAGACATGATCCAAGGTAGTTTAATGTTTGAATGCATTTATTCAATGTGTGTTTTAATGTTGGAAAATGATAAAAATGGGCCTTGGGATGCATAATAAAGGGAATTAGGGCCTATTTAGGAAGGATAAAAATGCATAAATGTAAGGTCATTAAAATGAGTCCAAAATAAGTGTGAAATTGTACTATCACCTATAAGGGAGTACAATTTCCTACACTATAGCTTAAAAAATGCAAGTTCTTCCAATGTGTTAGTAGGGTCACTTAGTGCAAGGTCCAGTAAGGACAAAATTGTAGAGGACAGTGCTACAAGGAAAGATTATTATGAGATTTTTTTTTTTACCTATTTATTACATTACTTTGAAAACTGAAAGAAAAACCTTAATTTGACCTTATCTATGGGTATGTGCAGGATCATCATGGAAAAAATAGTCCCTTAAGTGGCAAAAAATTCAGAAAAATTAGAGTTAGGCAACTTGACATAAAAATTTGAATAAGTTATCTATATTATTTCAAAAATATGTAAGAATAGAATCTATAGAAAAATGAATGTAGTTTTTAAACTACTAGGTTTATTTTTTTAAAATCTATTTGGTGAAAATTTGAAATTTCAATGTAGTTGTACTTAAATTTAGAGAAAAATAAAGAAGTAGGTGTTTTGTCTGACCACCCTAACCACAATAAAATGATAATATTTTTTTAAAATATTTTAGACATAAGTAGAGGACTCATGTCTAGATGTGAGCATATTTTTTGTAATTTTTTCCAGTAAATAATTAATTATGAATTTTTTATTACAACTTTTAAAAATATAAAAAACTCGTATGTCGACCACCTTAACCTGGTCAAAACTTCATGAAATTCAATTTTATTTTTTTAATCCTATAGTATGTAAGCATAAAATGTGATGCATGTTTTGGATTCCAAAAATGTGATACCGTTTGAAAGCTATAAATGTTTTTCAATCAGCCTATCAATCGGGACTTTAGTTGTAATGCAAATAGAAAATGAATAATAATTATTTATTAAATTCAAAGTAAAGTATAATTTATATTGGTGGAAAGCTGAGAATATCCTTTAAAAACCCTTTTCATTTCATCAATTTTGGGTAAGAAAAAAGTTGTCAGCCACATACCCTACAAATACCCATCATATCGCCACTTTTTGGCCCATCATGATCCTGCACATACCCCTATATTCTATGATAGTTTGCATCATCAGGGATGATGATTCTTAAGAGGGGGGTATGTTACACCCTATTTCTAAGTTACCAAATTACTTTTACCTTTATGAATAAATGTGATTTTAAATGCAAGATTATGTTTTGATTACATTCAATGAATAAATGAAAGGTATGAATATACATTACAATGAATTAATTTTTAAAGTTCTTCAATTATACTAATGATATGTGATGAATATGATTTATAAGGTATCATATAACTACATACATGTTGCACTTAGTTGGATGAAAGAAAGGTTCAAACCCTCTAGAGGGAGAGGGGGGGTATCACTCGGGAGAGGAGTTTGGTATGTGAACCATTGGAGTACCTATTTGATTAGATATACACACTCAATAATATAGGTTAAAAAACTTTATCGAGTTAGTCTAAGCTTTGTGTCAGTAAGTGTTAAACCATGTTGATAGGTTTTTGGCTTGATAGGAAAGTTAGGATGGCTATATTTAATTATTCTTGATCTTTTAGTTAATTTGAGTCATATTGTTAAAATCCTTTGATGTGCTTGAGATATAAATTGTGTATTGAATACATATATATGGATAGATATGTATATTGAACATATATTTATGTATATATATGATAGCACATAAATATGTACATATGTATAGTAATTCCTATGTATACCCATTCACAAATAGGTAATACATATGCGAATATTCACATAGATATATATGTATATATACTACATATCTATCTAATAATTTATATAAATATGTTATCATGTTTAAATAATGGTAATATAAATATATTAATATATATACATATTATAATAGAAATTTATTATAATATATATTCATACTTGTTATTATAAATACATATTATTATTGTTTTAAATATGTGATGGAAGCCAGAGTTGATGGCAAGATAGCCACACATATGGTGGTAAGTATATGTCATGTGTTGGTGCATTATAAAGCTATCTATAATGGCTATTTTAAGAAATTTAATGTAGCCAACAAAGGTGCTAAACATTTCATAGGAGTATTGGCAAGAATTCCATGAGAAAGGAAAAGGTAAAATGGAGTTCTAAAGAACCATTGTGCATCCTTTAAAAGAGGCACTGTGTAGGTGTAAAGTCCACACTTGGGCCATAAAAAGAGGGATAGCTTCAATTTTATTTGACTCCAAGATGCCATTTTAAAGAGTTATTTTCTAAAATAATGTATAGCTAACATTAAGTGATTAATCACCATTTAGGTCATGGAATTATGGAAAAGTAGTTGAGTTGGTTTCAAAGACATATTTGCAACTATATTATGCACAACAACACCCAAAACTCGCAAGGAATTGAGAAGTGGCATCAAATGTAGCTTACTTTTAGCAAGTAACTTCTATCCATTTTTGTATAAATAGAGAGTGATTGCATATTATTTATTTTCTCATTCATTGTGTACATTCAATAATCATTTTGGTGAGTTTGAGAGCAAAAATTTTTTGAGTTTGAGAGCAACATTTTTGTGAGTTTGAGAGCAACATATTTGTGATTTTGAAGAGAAAAGAGTATTCTTTTAGTGTGAGGAAATGGATGAGTTGGTTAGCTATAGAAGTCATTTAAAGTAATAGCAACAAGGAGAGTTGAGAATAGAGGAGGAAGCATCCATATCCATTATGCATTTAGAAAGGAGTTGCACAATACTCATTGGGAGCTATTTATTCTAAGAATTCTTGAAATGTCTACTTCTCTTTCTCTTTTTAATTTTGAAACTAAGTTTGAATATGGTTTGAAAGTGTTTGTGCTATCATTGTGTGCATACTATTTCTATTAGATAGTTACAAGATCTTGTGCATTTAGCTAGAGTATATATAAGCTAGATTAGGGAATCTAAATAGTATGATAAGGAGATATCTTGATTATATTGCTTGATTAATATAGCAAAGAGAAGCTAAATATCATAATAGATTAATATCCTAGTAATACATGGTGCTATTTGTATTATTTTTATGAGCTATGTTACTTTGAAATGAGGGATTGAAATCCTAGTAGAAGTGTTATGCTAGTACTATCTAGGGAATGATGTTATTTGGTAGTTTAACCATGGGTGGAGAACTTATGTTCTTGATTTCTTATAATCCTTGAAAGTATCATATTAGTTTATTCCCTAGGGTTAGGGTGTATAGTTGAACAAGATTTTATATTGTTTTTCAAAAAGAGGGCTAGAACACATATTAGAGTAAATGCACCCTCATTATATTTAAATGGAATTATCTTATATTCTAACCAAGAGTCCAGATTACTATTGCCTATGCATGGTAACCTATTCTTAAAGAAGAGGAATTTACACCTTGGAAAACCAAATTCATAATGTGAGGAAATTTTAAGGCACTGTATAACTACAAAATCCTCTCAAGAAAAAAATATTCTCCAAATTGGATATTGACTTTTCAAACATTTTAAACATGAAAAAATATGTGTTATATTGAAAGAAAAAGATAGATAATTGTATATGTATATAAAAATGTATGAACCATGTATAAATAATGCAAAGGATAACTTGGAAAGAACCATGAGGAAATTGGAGATTAGTTGAAAGGTCCTTAGTAGAATTATTAGAAGTTAAATAACTTATTATGCTAATTTATTATTTGACATTACTATGAACATAAAATTTTATATGTTATTTAATATCAAGAATAACCAGATTTGTTATGGCATCCTAGAATTATGGAGCCATACTTGGTATGCAAATAAAGACTTTGAAACTCAATATGAAGAAGTAATGCTCAAATCAAGTTTAATTCTATATTATTATACATATTGATATATTGAAATTTCTTTAGATTGAGACCAGGTGTGTCCAGTCGGTGACACGCTGTTGTTAGTATTAACTAACTGTGTGAACGATGAGAGTCGTTAGTCTCATGATTGAAAGAAAGAACTATAATAAGAGGTCATTGCTAGTCCTATATTGTTACGGGTATATAATAGGGTATTTAAAATATTGGTTCAAACCTAATTGATTAGTTAAATCATTAGTTATATGTCATTGTTGTGCTCTTTTGCACACACACCCCACCAAAGGTAGAGACCTTCTTTTGCTTGCTTTTGTTCTTCAGTTTTTCTCTATGTTTGACTTTTTCCCCTTGCAGGATAGATTCCTCTAATTTTTTTCTTTTGCTTTGCCTGATTGAACTAATGCTCTATTTGCACTTGAGGTGCCTTCAGTTGAAATGTTTTGGTGTCAAAGTATTCCTAGGACCTAGAGCTTTTATCAAAATTCCACTTCAGGATGAAATTGGCTAAGTCAGGAAGGGTCTCGAAGACTTATCCTCATGGCATATTTTCTGAAGGGATTGACCTTTGGAGAGTCCACCTATAGTCAAGTTTTTCAAGATTTGCATCTTTTCATAAAATCTGGGATGCTCTAGATTTTCTAAAGTTTAGTTTGCTCAAAGAATCTAGCCGCTACCAGATTTTTAAAGTTCATTGATGTAGAGCAGGGGTAATAAAACTCAAAACAACCTTAAACAATTGTTTTTGTTCATCAAAAAGTGGTTTTTCCTTCACATGTCCTCATTCTTGCTTATAGCCTTTGAAAAAGGAATTTTTGGACATAACTCTTCAATCAAGGCTAATCTCTAGAAAAGAAAACTTTTCTCAGATGCCCATTTGGCCATTATTCAACATATCTCAAAATTAGGGTAGGGTTCTTTGTATGGAATTCCTCAAAAATTGACTGTTTCAATTCTTGACTAGGCCTAATTAGTCAAATATGCATACAAATAAAATGAACAATCACATATAACTTTCACAAATCAAAGAATTAAGTAAATTTATCAAATGAGACTGAAGAGAACCTTATTAGAGAACTTTCTTACAATTTTTATCAAAATCCAAAGTTGGAACTAAGAGTTATGCCATTTTCCTAAAACTGGTAACCCTAGGACATATTCAGGCGAGTTTTAGTAAATTTGCAATAATTTCCTCCAAAATTAATGAAAGACCACCAAAATAATTGTAGATAAAATTTTATTCAATACTCTATCATCTCTAATAAATTTTATATCATTAAATGCAACACAAAGTGGTGTAGGAGCACCTGCCAAGGTGCCAAAGTACAAGCATATTTTGAAGTATTGTTTTAAAATCAATTTTATTTTTGTTGTGCAAGGTCTTTAACACCATCTAGATTGTGATTGAGGACCTTTTGTTTTCTTAGGTTGAAAGTTAAATAAGTTGGGAATCATTTGTGTGGTTGATTCCTAAGTTTTGTCTAAAATTGCAAAACACACTGTGTTTTACAAAAGTAAGCTTTTGGCCGTTCTTAGGCTAAAAAATGAAAACCTAACCATTTCTAATGTATTGAAAAAGAGATATCTTGACCTTTGAAGAGGTTGGATGCTTTTGATGTTGGCAGTTTTTATGAGAACAAGCAAGAAATAGTAATTTTTGGTGTTAGAAAATTTGGTTTTCTGTTCTTGATTGCGTGACAACAATCTTGATGGATTGAGCAAGACTTTTGTTTGCTAGATAGCATGTAAAGAAACCTTTTGAATCATTTCTAGTGGCATTTAGATAGCTTTTCCATCATTTTCTTCTTTTCTTGTAAATTCTGTGTTTTACCTTTCTAGCTGTTTGACTGGTGAATTAAATAAGAATGGAGTTTTAGCTTACACTCCCACCATACCAAGAAGTATGGAAACAATGGGAAGGTGGCTAAACTCCTTCACTGTATATATAGTAGCTGTAGGAGTCTTTGTGAGTTCTAGAACCATGGCCAAAGTCTTACCCTAGGCGAGTTGCTGATACCCAGCTTGGGAAGATAGTAAATGGCAAAGACCTAACGTGGCAGGGGTGGCAAGTTTTTAACACAGTAGGGTGTACACTAGTTGCAGGAGGTCCCAATAAGGTTGGTAGGAAGGGTGCAGTCCTTGTCAGGCCCAATGGAGGCATGAAAAGGCAAAATAGACCAAGAAAGGTCTAAAGAAACCCTAGTTTCTTACAAAAATTGGATTGTACCTTTATAAGGACTGAAAAGGTCCCAAACCTCAAAAATCTGTTAGAGCTTGGAATTTGGGCCAGGGTGTCAAAAGAGTGTTTGGTACAATCTCATCAAGGGGAGGAGATATAACCTATTCAATTGTGCAAGGAGGCCTAAAAGGGGCTCAACCCTTATAGCCCTATCCAAAAGCTAGACCAAGGTTTTTGTGACAACAATAGAGAAGTAGTGAAGGAAGGGTAAACAAGAACCTTCACAAGACTATTTTGAAGCCATGGAGAGATACCACACCCCTACAAACAAGTTGGGAAGCAAATGGAGGTTAATTAGTCTTTAGATGGATTAAAGGCTAAGAAGAATAAGAGGGGAAAGGCACCAAGTGTGGCTTAGTAGCAGTAAGTTGGCATTGATAGCAGGGTTGGCAATGAACCAGGGGTACCTAAACTAGCAGAGGACCTACAGGTTGAATGGTGGATGAAGTGACACCTTAGGAGTTCTCAAGGCAAGGCATTGAGATTGTGATTGTCTAAATCTAACCCTGTCCCTACCAGATTGGTATCAGAGCCCAGCTAAAGATTTGGGAAAGTAGCTTATATGTCTGAAGTTGAGTCAAGTGAGACTCCCAACATGGTGACAAATGCATAGTTAGCGAAGAGGGTTGAAGAACAAGAAGAGGACAACAAGTCCCTAAAAGAAAGAATAGAGCAATTGGAGAAGGTATTGAACAATGCAAGGTTGGAAGGAATAGTGCCAAAGGAAGAAGAGGTTGCAGAGGAGGATAAGGTCCCTGAACCTAACCCTGTCTTGGAGGAGCCTTTCTTGAAGGCATTAAAAGCCCTGAGTGGAAAAGGACTTGAGGGCATACCACTATTTAGCGGAAAGATGGATCCTAATTTGGTCATGGATTGGATAGATGGAATGGAGAACCATTTTGAATGTGATGGATTCACTAAAGCACAGAAAGTGAAGGTTGCAAAATCAAGGTTGAGAGGATCAGCTTTAACATGGTGGAAATTTGTTTAGACTAAAAGGGAGAAAGAAGGCAAGCATCCCATATCAACCTGGAAAGGAATGGTTGCTAAGGTGAAGGAAGCATATATGCCAGATGATTATGAGATCCAACTTCATAAGAAGAGGCAGAGTTTAAGGCAGAAAGATCAAGATGTCAACACCTATACTGAAGAGTTTCAGAAGCTTTGCTTGAGATCAAATGTGGTAGAAGATGAGAGCCTGAAAGTGGCTAGGTACCTTAATGGTTTGAAGTGGAACATACAGGAAGAGATGGCTTTACTCAGCCCCAAGATAGTCCACCAATGTTATCAGCTAGCTATAAAGATTGAAGAGAGGAATAAAAGAAAGCATGATCAGTCCTCTAAGGGCAGAGGCAAAGGCAGAGATCAAAGAGGATAGTGTGGAGGTTACCAAGGTAGAGGTAATGATCAAAGGAACCAAGGTGAATCCAAGCTTACTGAGCATGGAGGTGAAACATCTTCAAGAGGAGGATTTAATAGAGGAGGAGGACCTCAAGGAGGATCAAACAAAGGGAGAGGAACAGGAAGAAGTAACTCTTACTTTGCCACCATGAAATGTTATCACTGCAATCAGCTAGGTCATCCAGCTTATAGATGCCCAGAGAAAGCTTCTTCATCTAGCAATGAGAAAAGAGTGGCCTATGCACAAGAGGACACCATGAGTGTCAAATCAGCTGAGATCAGTCATATAGAATAAGAAGTAGGAGAAAATATGATGTTTAATAGAGTGTTGATCAAACAATCGGTCAAGGAAGAACCAAAGCAAAGGAGAGCTTTGTTTAGAGCAAGGTGCAAGATATTGGGAAAGGTATGCAAGGTCATAGTAGATTCTGGTTCTATAGATAATATCATCTCTGAGGAGGCAGTAACTAAGTTAAAATTGTAGAAGGTACCTCATACCAACCCTTACAAAGTCACATGGTTGAACAAAGGGCAGAGTGTTCTAGTGAATGAGCAGGTTACAGTGGAATTCTCAATTGGAGGCTACAAAGACAAGCTGATTTGTGATGTACTACCCATGGATGCATGGCATCTTCTTCTTGGTAGGCCATGGAAATATAACAGGGGTGCTATATATCATGGGAAGGAGAACACCATTGAATTCAAGAAGGATGGAAGAACCTTCAAGCTACAGTCATTGACTAAGGATGATGAGGGGCAGTCAAAGGTTCCTAATATCATGTTGAGCAGTGGCAAGGATTTCCTCAAGGACCTACACCAAGGGAATGAAGGATATGTGGTCCTAATGTAGTCAAAAGATGAAGAAAAGGCTGAGAAGATAGTCATATCTGAAACAGTTCAAAGGCTGCTAGAAAAGTACAAGAGCATAGTGAGTGATGGAACACCTGCAACTCTACCACCAAAGAGAGAAATAAGTCATCAAATTGACTTCATACCTGGAGCCTCATTGCCTAACAAAGCAGCATACAAGCTTACCCTTGAGCAGAACCAAGAGGTGGCTAGACAAGTGGAAGAATTGCTGAATCAAGGACTAATTCAAAAGAGCATCAGCCCATGTGCAGTCCTGGTGGTTTTGGCAACAAAAAAAGGTGGTAAGTGGAGATTATGCACTGATTCTAGAGCAATTAATCGAATCACAATTAGGTATAGGTTTCCTATTCCTAGAATTGAAGACCTGATGGATTGTCTTGGAGGTGCTCAATTCTTCACCAAGTTGGATCTTAAGAGTGGGTATCACCAAATCAGAATCAAGGAGGGTGATGAGTGGAAGACAACTTTTAAAACAAATGATGGTTTGTATGAGTGGAAAGTGATGCCATTTGGCCTCTCAAATTCCCCTAGCACATTCATGAGACTAATGAATGAGGTGCTTAAGGATTTCACAGAGATTTTTGTAGTAGTCTACCTTGATGATATACTAATTTTCAGTAAGATAGCAGAAGAACATTTGAAACATGTGGAGATGGTACTTAAAAGGCTACAAGAAGAATAGTTAGCAATCAACCTTGAGAAGTGTGAGCTCTTCAAAAAAGAACTTGTGTATTTAGGCTTTGTAGTATCCCAAGGAATGTTAAAGATGGATCCAAGTAAGGTGGAAGCCATCCTAAACTGGCCTACACCAACCACAACAACAGAGGTAAGAAGTTTCCATGGTTTAGCTCAGTTTTATAGGAAATTCATCATGAATTTTAGTGGTATATGTGCACCAATACTAGATACAATCAAGGGTGGTATGAAAACAAAGTTTAAGTGGACTCTAGAGGTAGATAAATGGTTTGAAAAGCTAAAACAAGAAGTTGCAACTCAACCAATTTTGTTATTGCCTAGTTTTGATAAGTTGTTTACAGTTGAGTGTGATGCAAGTGAAGTAGCAGTAGGAGGAGTACTTAGTCAAGAAGGTAGGCCTGTAGCCTTCTTTAGTGAAAAGCTCAATGAAGCCAAACAAAAATACTCCACCTATGATCTGGAACTTTATGCTTTAGTGCAGTCCCTTAGGAAGTGGAGGCATTATTTGTTACCCAAGGAGTTTGTGGTCTTCACTGATAACTAGGCACTCAATTACATCAACACCCAAGAGAAGCTAAGCAATAGACATTTGAAATGGATGGAGTACATCCAAGCCTTTACATTTACCATTAATCACAAGAAGGGACAGCAAAACAAGGTGGAAGATGCATTAAGCAGAAGAATGTTGACAGTCCAAGAGATACAGCTGAAAAGCATTTGATTAGAGAGTTTCAAAAATCTCTATGGTGAGGATGAAGATTTCTTAGAAGCCTACAAGGTATGTTTAGATTTTGAAAATCACTTTCATAGTCAATATGCTATGTATACTCTACAAAATGGATTGTTATTGAAGGGTAATTTGTTATGTGTCCCAAGAGGATCAATGAGGGAAAATCTGATCTAAGAGAAACATAATGGCAGTCTTGGTGGGAATTTTGGTATTAACAAAACTTTAGAGCTAGTTCAAAGGTTCTATTACTGACCTAAGTTAGCAAGAGATGTCAGAAAATATGTAGAATAGTGCATTTTTTGCATGAAAGCAAAAGGGGGAGCTAGCAATGCTGGTTTGTATCAGCTCCTGCCTATTCCTAACAGACCATGGGAGTGTGTGAGCATGGATTTTGTGGTAGGTCTTCCTAAGACTAAAACTAGTTTTGACAGTATTTATGTAGTTGTGGACAGATTTAGCAAGATGAGTCACTTTATCCCTTGCAAGACTACACATGATGCAAGTTACATAGATCATCTCTTTTTTAGGGAAGTTGTAAGAATCCATGGATTGCCATTAAGCATTGTTTCTGACAGAGATGTGAAGTTCATGAGTCATTTTTGGAAGACACTATGGAGCAGATTGGGAACAAATCTTTCTTTTGGATTAGCTTACCATCCTCAGACCAATGGTCAAACAGAGGTGGTTAACAGAGTGCTAGGTAATCTTTTAAGGTGCTTGACAAAGGAATATGGACAGACATGGGATATAGTGATTTCTTAAGATGAATATGCCTACAATGACAGTGTTAATAGAACTACAGGGAAAAATCCATTTGAAGTTGTGTATGGGATGCACCCAGGAGGAGTTTGTGAACTTAGAGACCTTGGATCTCAGGAGAATAGGAGTGGACATGCAGAAGACTTCACTCAGACCATGAAGGAGATTCATGAGTAGGTTAAGAAGACAATCACAACAGCAACACAAAAATTGAAAGATAAAGTTGACTTATCAAGGAAGGATGTACAGTTTCAAGTAGGTGACTATGTTATGGTTCATCTTAACAAATCAAGGTTGCAAAAGGGCATGTCAACCAAAATGCAGATGAAAAGAGTAGGACCATGCAAGGTGTTAGCCAAGTATGGGAAGAATGCATACAAGGTAGAACTCCCATCAGATTTGGGCTTATCTCCAGTCTTTAATGTTGCTGATTTGATCAGGTATAAGGGGACAGTCAGTGATGAAGTTCAGAACTGTCAAGAAATATTTAAGGATATTAGTAATATACCCCTTCCTAATCAAGAGAAACCTCTGGCAGAGAAGATCTTGGAGTCCAGGGTGAAGAAAGCTACAAGACACAAGGTATACAAGGAGCACCTTGTCAAGTGGAGGAACAAACATGAATCAGAGGCTACCTGGGTTGAGGAAGATGATTTTAAGAAGCTAGGCATTGATCTATCACTGATATCACCTCAAGTTTCTTGATCTTTGTGCTGAGAGGGGCAGAATGGTGTAGGAGCACCTACCAAGGTGCCAAAGTACAAGCATATTTTGAAGTATTGTTTTAAAATAAATTTTATTTTTGTTGTGCAAGGTCTTTAACACCATCTAGATTGTGATTGAGGACCTTTTGTTTTCTTAGGTTGAAAGTTAAATAAGTTGGGAATCCTTTGTGTGGTTGATTCCTAAGTTTTGTCTAAAATTGCAAAACACACTGTGTTTTACAAAAGCAAGCTTTTGGCTGTTCTTAGGCTAAAAAATGAAAACCTAACCATTTCTAATGTATTGAAAAAGAGATCTCTCAAACTTTGAAGAGGTTGGATGCTTTTGATGTTGGCAGTTTTTATGACAACAAGCAAGAAACAATATTTTTTGGTGTTGGAAAATCTGGTTTTCTGTTCTTAATTGCGTGACAACAATCTTGATGGATTGAGCAAGACTTTTGTTTGATCGATAGCATGTAAAGAAGCCTTTTGAATAATTTCTAGTGGAATTTAGATAGCTTTTCCATCGTTTTCTTCTTTTCTTGTAAATTTTGTGTTTTACCTTTCTAGCTATTTGACTGGTAAATTAAATAAGAATGGAGTTTTAGCTTACACTCCGACCATACCAAGAAGTATGGAAATAATGGGAAGGTGGGTAAACTCCTTCATTGTATATACAGTAGCTGTAGGAATCTTTGTGAGTTCTGGAACCATGGGCAAAGTCTTACCCTAGGCAAGTTGCTAATACCCAGCTTGGGAAGACAGTAAATGGCAAAGCCCTAACGTGGCAGGGGTGGAAAGTTTTTAACATAGTAGGGTGTACACTGGTTGCAGGAGGTCCCAAGAAGGTTGGTAGGAAGGATGCAGTCCTTGTTAGGCCTAATGGAGTCAGGAAAAAGCAAAACAGACCAAGAAAAGGTCTAAAGAAACCCTAGTTTCTTACAAAAACTAGATTGTACCTCTGTACAAACTAAAAAGGTCCCAAACCTCAAAAATTTGTCAGAGCTTGGAATTTGGACCAGGGTGTTAGAAGAGTGTTTGGTACAATCTCATCAAGGGGAGGAGATATAACCTGTTCAATTGTGCAAGGAGGCCTAAAAGGGGCTCAACCCTTGTAGCCCTGTCCAAACCCTAGACCAAGGTTTTTGTGACAACGATAGAGAAGTAGTGAAGGAAGGTTGAACAAGAACCTTCACAAGACTGTTTTGAAGCCATGGAGACATACCACACCCCTGCAAACAAGTTGGTAAGCAAATGGAGGTTAATTAGTCTTTAGATGGATTAAAGGCTAAGAAGAATAAGAGAGGAAAGGCACCAAGTGTGGCTTGGTAGCAACAAGTTGGCATTGATAGCAGGGTTGGCAATGAACCAGGGGTACCTAAACTAGCAGAGGACCTACAGGTTGAATGGTGGATGAAGTGACAACTTAGTAGTTCTCAAGGCAAGGACTCAGAGCATTGAGATTGTGATTGTCTAAATCTAACCCTGTCCCTACCACAAAGTCTGTACAAAGCCAAATAATAGTCAGATTTTTTAGAAATACTTTGTTTTGGACATACAAACTTTGTATTTTCTTCATTCCATTCCTTTCCTAAACCTTCCCAACCTTGGGATCCATGTTTACAAGGAATATTTATAATATTACAACTATTTCCCAATAGTTCTCAACCAAATTTTTATCTTACTACAACTGTTCATATTCCACCAATGTGCAATTTGACAACATTGTGCAACATTGACACTTTTTGCAACTAGAGACTTCCATTCACCTAATGGACTAGCTTAGATTCCAACACACATGAAATGGTCTTTGAAGAACTTATTACATGAAAACATACAAAAATAAATAAAAGATCAACTTCTTGACCCTTGGAGCCATGAAAGCACTATGGTTGCCCTACACCATACTCCCAAAGGGAAGAAAAACCCAAGTCTAATTGAGTGCATGTTATCTTTTTCTTCCCTATCTCCCAATTCTTCTACAATTTGTCCTTCATCTGTGCAACTTTCCTTGAATCCTTTTTCTTCTTCTTGCATGATCTCTTACTAACCATCTTCTCAACTTCTAGGTTCCAAAATTCTAGTCCTTGTTCATATGCCTCAATACCATCATCTATGTCTTTATCATCATCATTGGAATACAATTGATAAACACATTCATCATCCACAAAATCAAAAAATACAACTATTACCTCGGTTGTTTTTGTAACACCTTCATCACAAAGGTGTGCTACATTAGTATAACAATCTTCATACACTGTATGCACTTCCCCTCTTTCTTTATACCCTTTATCATCTTCATTTTCATCTGTTGAACCTAGAAACACACACTCACAAATATTGTTAGAATTAAAATCTTGAGTCTCAATGGACCAATTTTCTTCACATTTTCCCTCTTCCTTAGATGGTTTTACTTTTTCCATCACCAACAAAGACTCTCCAAGGTCTAGTGTTGTTGTCCTCTCTTGCCTTCTTCTGCTTTAAATAATCTTCTTGATAGACCACTTTATCCTTTTTATTATTGGTAATTTCCAACCACTTTTTTGTTCTACCTTCTCAAGACACTGTTGTCTCTCAAGATCTAATTTTTTCCCATTTTTTCCAAGGTGTGCCTCAACTCTATTATCTCTTACTAAAGATTCATTTGTTTTTCCTTCTCATTTTTCTTCTTCATCTCACTTTTCTCTCTTCCTTTCTCTTGTATCTTGCTTGGTAACTCCTTACTTAGCAAGTCTCCACAAATGAATCTTCTCAACATTTTCATTCTTCTTTCTCAAGAAAGTCTCTTTCATCTTTCTTCTTCTTAATGATTCTTCTTGTCTACGTGATACCTCACCTTAGATGTTTTTTCTTTTCCCTTGGCTTAGTCTTTTGGTATCCAACCTTTTCCTTCAACCTATAAAAAGATAATACATAACTCCCAAAACTTATCTTGCCTAGATATTTCAACCTTGACACCAATTTGATAAAGAGTGAGCATAATAAAACTAAAAAAAACCTTAAACAAGTGCATTTATTCATCAAAAAGTGGGTTTTTTTTCACATGTCCTCATTCTTGCTTATAGCCTTTCAAAAAGGAATTTTTGGACAGAACTCTTCAATCCTAATAGATCTATAGAAAATAAAACTTGTTTCAAATACCCATTTAGCCATTATTGAACATACCTCAAAATCAAGGTAGGGTTTTTTGTATGGAATGCCTCAAAAATTGACTATTTCACTTCTTGATTAGGCCTAATTAGACAAATATGCATGTAAATGAAATGAATAGTAACCTATAAATTTCAAAAATCAAAGAATTAAGAAAATTGCTCTATAAAAATTGAAGAGGACCTTATTATAGACCTTCTCTCCAATTCTTATCAAAATCCAACTGTGGAAATAAGAGTTATGTCATTTTCCCCAAAACTAGTAACCCTGGGACAGATTCAGGTGAGTTTTAGTAAATTTGCAATAACTTCTTACAAACTCAATGAAACACTACCAAACCAATTGTAGATGAAATCTAATTCAATCCTCTATCATTTCCAATTAATTTTAGATAATTAAATGCAAAGTAAAGTCTAGACAAAGCCAAATAACAACTTCAGATTTTCTGGAAAAATATTATTTTGGACATGCAAACTTTATATTTTATTCATTCCATTCCTTTCCAAAACCTTCCTAACCTTAGGATCACAAGCCATATTTATGATATTACAACCATTTTTCAATGGTTCTCAACCAAATTTTCAACTTACAACTGTTCATATTCCACCAATGTGCAATTTAACAACATTGTGCCAAATTGACACTTTTTGCAACTAGACACTTCCATTCACCTAATGACCTAACTTAGAATCCAACACACATGAAATGGTCTTTGAAGACCTTATTACATGAAAACATACAAAACATAACAAAAGATCAACTTCTTGATGCTTGGAGGCATGAAAACACTGTGGGTTCCCCTGCACCATATTTGATATAGAGCAGAGAGAATCAAACTCAAAACAACCTTAAACAAATGCCTTTGTTCATCAAAAAGTGGGTTTTCCTTCACATGTCCTCATTCTTTCTTGTAGCATTTCAAAAAGGCATTTTTGGACATAACTCTTCAATCCAAACTAATTTCTAGAAAAAAGAACTTGTATCAGATACCCATTTGGCCATTATTGAACACATCTCAAAATAAGGGTAAGGTTCTTTGTACAAAATGCCTCAAAAACTATCTATCTTGTTTCTTAACTAGGCCTAATTAGGAAAATATACATGTAAATGAAAGGAACAATCACCTTTAACTTTTAAAAGTCAAATAATGAAGCCAATCACTCCATTGAGACAAAATAGGACCTTATTACAGACCTTTCCTATAGTTTTTATCCAAATCCAATGGTGGAAAATAGAGTTATGCCATTTTTCCCAAAACTGCTAACCCTATGATAGATTCAAACGAGTTTTAGTAAATTTGCAATAACTTCCTCCAAACTCAATGAAAAAACACCAAATCAATTGCATATGAAAGGTGATTGAATCCTATATCATCTCCAATCAATTTTAGATCATTAAATACAAAGTAAAGGCCATACAAAGCCAAATAATAGTCAAATTTTTTGGAAAAACATTGTTTTGGGCATGCAAACTTTGTATTTTCTTCATGCCATTCCTTTCAAATCCTTTCCATCATTAGTATTTTTGTTTAAAAGGAATATTTATTCTATTCCAACCATTTTCCAATGGTTCTCAACCAAAATTTTAACTTACAACTATTCATATTCCACCAATGTGCAATTTGACAACATTGTGCAACATTGACAATTTTTGTAACTAGACACTTCCATTCACATAATGACCTACCTTAGACTCCAACATAGATAAAATGGTCTTTGAATATCTTATTACATGGAAACATACAAAATAAAACAAAAGATCTTGACCCTTGGAGGCATGAAAATACTATGTGTGCCCCTACACCATATTTGATGCATAGTAAGGGTAATCAAACTCAAAAAAACCTTAAACAAGTGCATTTTTTCATTAAAAGCGGGGTTTTTCCTTCACATGTCCTCATTCTTGCTTGTAGCATTTGAAAAAGGAATTTTTAGATTTATCTCTTCAGTCCTAATTGATCTCTATAAAAGAAACTTGTTTCAGATACCTATTTGGCCATTATTGAGCATATCTCAAAATCAAGGTAGGGTTTCTTGTACAAAATTCCTAAAAAATTATCTGCCCCACTTCTTGACTAGGCCTAATTAGGCAAATATGCATGCAAATGAAAGGAATAGTCACTTATAACTTTCACAAATCAAATAATTAAGTTAATCTCTCAAGTGAGACTAAAGAGGACCTTATTATAGACCTTTCCTCCAATTTTTATCAAAATCTAACTATGTAAATAAGATTTATGCCATTTTTCCCAAAATTTGTAACCTTAAGATAAATTCAGGCGAGTTTTAGTAAATTTGTAATAACTTCGTCTAAAATCAACAAAAAACCACCTAACAAATTGCAAATGAAAAGTGATTCACTCCTCTATCATCTCCAATCAATTTCAGATCATTAAATGGAAAGTAAAGTCCGTACAAATCCAATAGTCAATTTTTTTAGAAAAATATTGGTTTGGACATACAAAATTTGTATTTTCTTCATTCCATTCCTTTCCTAAACCTTCCCAACCTTAGGATCCATGTTTACAAGGCATATTTATGCTATCACAACCATTTTCCAATGGTTCTAACCCAAATTTTCAACTTACAACTTTTCATATTCCACCAATGTGCAATTTGGCAACATTGTACAACATTGACACTTTTTGCAACTAAACACTTCCATTAACCTAATAAACTATCTTTGACTCCAATGCACATGAAATGGTCTTTGAATACTTTATTACATGAAAACATAAAAAATTAAAAAAAAAGATCAACTTCTTGACCCTTTGAGCCATGAAAACACTGTGGGTGCACCTACACCATATTTGATGTAGATCAGGAGTAATCAAACTCAAAAAACCCTTAAATAAGTTCCTTTGTTCATCAAAAAGTTGTTTTTCCTTCACATGTCCTCATTTTTACTCGTAGAATTTCAAAAAGACATTTTTGGACATGACTCTTCAATCCCAACTAATCTTGAGAAAATAAAACTTGTTTGTTTCAAATACCCATTAGGCCATTATTAAACATATTTCAAAATCATAGTACGGTTCTTGTACGAAATGCCTCAAAAATTGACTGTCCCGTTTCTTGACTAGGCCTAATTAGACAAATATGCATGCAAATGAAAGGAACAATCACCTATAACTTTCACAAATCAGAGAATTAAGTCAATCGCTCAAGTCAGACTGAGTAGTGCCTTATTAGAGACCTTTCCTCCATTTTTTTTTTATCAAAATCCAACAATGGAAATAAGAGTTATGCCATTTTTCCTTAAACTGGTAACCTTAGGAAAGATTCAGGTGAGTTTTAGTAAATTTACAATAACTTCCTCCAAACTTAATGAAAAACAACCAAACCAATTGTAGATGAAATGTGATTCAATCATCTATCATCTCCAATCAATTTTAGATCATTAAATGTAAAGTAAAGTCCACACAAAGCCAAATAATAGTTAGATTGTCTAGAAAGACATTATTTTGGACATGCACACTTTGTATTTTCTTCAGTCCATTCCTTTCCAAAACTTTCCCAACCTTGGGATCCATGTTTACAAGGAATATTTATGCTATTACAACCATTTTCCAATAGTTCTAGATAAACTTTTCAACTTACAACTATTCATATTCCACCAATGTGCAATTTGATAGGATTGTGCAACATTGACACTTTTTGCAACTAGATACTTCCATTCACCTAATGACCTAACATAGACTCCAACACACATGAAATGATATTTGAAGAACTTATTAAAAGAATAAATACAAAACAAAACAAAATATTAACTTCTTGACCCTTGGAGGCATAAAAACACTATGGGTTCCCATACACAATCTATCCACCCTTTGTGTTTGTAAGGTGTAAAGAGGTCATATCACTTCAATTATGATGAGTCATTTGTTGTACCCAAGTTTTATTTATGATCATTTTGAGGGATTTTTAGGTCTTGTTTTCACTTTCATTCCTCATTTGTGCATTGTACTTTGAGGTTGGAAACCTCCATTTTCTCTTTGCATTTGATACTTGCAACCTAAGTGACAACATTCAAGGATTTAATTGAGTTTAAAGGTGCTCTTTGCTTGTTGGCTTTGATTGTTTCCCTCATTCAAAAGGTATCAACATTGAACCCATTGTGATTTCAATTTTATTTTATGGGATTTCAATAATTCAAAGATGTGTGCCCTCATGGTTTACTTTTTATAGTTGGTTTGATATTCAAAGTGTTGTTTGTGTGGATTTATTTGTTTATGCTTAGTTTACTTAGGATTTAATGTTGAAGGGTAGATTTTAAGAGAATTCACAATGTCTCGTGATTTCTTTAGCATCCATTTGGGTATTATTCAAACTAGGGAATCCTTCCTTCATTAGGGTTCCTTCTTTCAATTTATCTTGTCTATGGAATGATGTTATTTGTGATGCTAGCATTTGCATCCATGGTCTTTAGCTGTGAATATCAAAAGTCAAATGAACTTATTAATGGATAGTGTTCGATTTATTATGCCTTAGTTGTATTTCTCCTCTTGCCTTGGTTATGGTTGGTGAAAGATTCAAATATGTTATGATAATATTGGAAGATCAAATTCTTGGGCATTTTTCATAGATTTCTACATAGACTCATGCCTAGGGTTTGTATTTGAATCAATCACAGCTAAGGGGAGAAAATTGAAGCTTTGGTTTTTTGAAGGACTAAAGAAATAGAATCTAATGAAGAACTTCAAAAAATATTCCTCATGGTGGATTCTTCGAGAGTAAGTCCCTTCAAAAAATTCACCCCCAAGCTAATTCTCCGAATGGTAGTTCCTCCAAAAACTCCACACTTTCGTGGATTCCCTGAGTCCATCTGTCTTCCAAAAATTTGAGAGGCTTGGTTTGTGTCGGTGCATTAAGAGGACTTTAAATGTAGCTCAGAAGTGGTTTCAAAGTGTGAATTGAATGTCTTAAGCCAAATCTTAGCGAGTTGGCATTCTTTGAAAATTCCCTTGGGTCATAGATTCCTCGAGTGTCTTGAAATTCAAAAAATTCATCCCTACACAGATCCTCCAAAATCCTTTAAGGGCTTAAAAACTTGAACTCTTGATTAAGGAGCACACATGCACGAATCTGGATTGAACCTCTGAGGAAGGCGAGTGCATAAGGCTAGTGAGGGAATAATGACTTAAGTTTTGGGGTTGAACTGTCATCTTTGAGAAATCCTTCTAGCTCCAGATCCCCCAAATGCCTAGGCATTCAGAGAATCTACCTCTCTTTGGATTATCAAAAATCCATCAATCCCCTAAAATTTTGAATTTTATTAGATAAGGATGAATGTTTCAACTTAATATTTGAATTGTAATGGACATGCTCACAAGATTATCATGATTGAATTTGGACTCAAGGTTGTGTTGAACTGGAACCTTTTCAGAGAATCCATTTCCTCATGGATTCTCTGAGCATCTGGGCCTTCAGAGACTATGCCTAGGGGTAGATTCCCTGAAATCCCTTTATGGCAAAAATCTTTGAAGTATGGAAAATATCGAGATTTTATAATGCTTCATCTTATGGCTTTGTGATGAGATTCTATGGTTTCTATGATGCTCTAAATATTGATTATGTAATGATTTATAATTCCTCATTGTGACTTTAGTAATATGATTTCACATAATGTAAGTGTGCTCAGTGCCTTAGCAATTATTATTTGTTTATAATCGATGCAAGATGAAACTAGTCCAACAAAAGGATCCAAAGCAAAATCATCAGAAGCTGGTCTTGAGGAACCCCACACTAGAGTGGAAAAGATGAAATATGACTTCAAGGGCATATGGCCCAAGTCCAATATAATCTCTACATGGAGTAAGATTGGTGATAAAAATATGAGACATATAGATTATGATGAGCTTAAGCAAAGGATGTTTGGGGATGCACCTTTTGAGCTAGCCCAGAGTATCACTAATATAGGATTTTCCCAAGCAACAAGATTTCTTCTCACCTTGTTGTATCTAGAGCTCATTTTTGAGTGTATAAAACTTTATGACTTGGATAGAAGAGTTATTGTTGAACCTCAAGCTAGCATCATGGCTAATATAGTAGAATATTCCATAGTAGAGACCTTCAATATTGGGTCACATCATAAGCTAGTGAAGATTAATATTAAAGATGTTGAGGATTTCTATGCAAAAGAGCCAGACAAGGCCCTGTTAATGATGAAAAACAATTGGATTGCCAAACCTAAATCACATTATTCAAAATTTCTGAAACAACTATACATAGCTGATTTCAAAATAGAGTATAATGATATGATAACTCTTCTGGATAGAGTAATCAGGCTAGAGGATGCCTTTATATTTAGAAATTGGATGTTCTACATCATTTCTCAAATTGTAAAAGAGGCACATTACCATTGGTTAGGCATAATAAGTGATAATATTTATGAGAAATTAAGAAGTGTTCAAGACACCAAGAAGTTCACCATGATGTCTTATTTGGTGTATATCCTTTCTAGGAAGAATAAGTATAAATGTTTGAGCTATAGAGGAACCCTCAGTCAGGACATAATTTGTGATGTCTTCCCTCAAATCCAATTCAACACAACCAATTGCAATATAGTAAATGATTCTTTTTTTATGTATATTACAAGGTTGTTACAAGATGCATTGTATGTAAGAATCTTAGTTAAGGTCATGGAGTTCATAAGGAAATATGGCCAGTGGTTCACCCAATTTTAAATGTTTTCTTATGTTAGGATTTAGGGATCGCCAGTAGTACCCTTAAGGCTAAAAAGATATCCAACAAGTGAGCTCATTCTACTTGATGTTGCAAGTAAAGTGGTGGCCTTTGATGTAGTAATAAAGGATATTCATAAACAGACACTTGGATTTGAATTCCCCTTGAGAATTGAAGTCTTCAAGGCTTGTCCCTCAATTTAGAGTGCTCAATATGCTGAGAAGGAAATGGTGCACTTAAATTTGTATTCACACACAAATAGGGACAATTTTGACCCCTATAGTGTTTCCCAGAAGTAAGCAAACAAAGAATACTAGCATCAAATCCATGTAGAGGACTATTGGGCTAATTGCAAAGATGAATTTGAAGTAATTAGAAGAAGGTGTTTGAGGTAGTCTTTGAAAATGATTTGACTAAAAAAAAATTCCCAAGTTCCTGACCAAGTGGATGATGATGGGGATCTTCTCGAACATCATGATTATGAGAACTACAAGGATAAACCTCTTCCCCCGATTAATTGGTCTAGAGATAAAATTGTTGATATTAGTGTCATCAATGCTCTTGTTATCAGATATTCCAAAATTTGGGTAAATCACAAGATCTTAGAATTGGAGATAGATGGCACCAAGTTCACATATGATCTGATGGTAGATCTTGAATCCCACTCAGAGGAGATAGAAATAACCAAGGATGATACAATGGAGCTTCCGTTAGAAGAGGAAGGGGAGATGTCACAATTTATCATCAAAAGAAGAACAATAAGCCAAGTTAAAATTAAAGAAAAGTGCTAGCTAGTGGCTAAGGCAAGAAAGCCCTCGAAAGAGATTACTGAGGAAGGTATTGAAGAATCCCAACCTTCTAAGAAGAGAAATAAAATAATAGAGGGCCAAAAATTGGAAAAGGCCAAAAGGGCCAAAGTCACTAAGGAAGACGTCACTCAGCCTAAGGTGGTGGATATTGATTTTTTTGGAAAAAAGCAACAGGTATATGTGAGGAGAAGTTCTCCTAAATGCAAGAAAATTACAAAAGAAAATGTGGATAAAGAGAAGGAGGTGACCATTGAAGAGGCACCTACTAATGATCTTATAGAAAATATGGAGAATGAAGCTACAGGGGATAATTTTCCCATTGCATCTCAAATTCACAATGTACCAAAAGACAATTTTTCTAGTGGCCTCAATCAACCAAACAAAGAAGAAGGAAATGTTCCTATTAATCCATAGGAAGAGACACTAGATGAAGAGGTTCCCACGGAAAAAGGTAGGGGACTAAGTGATTTTGAAAGGAAATTGGAAGAGAAAGAAGTATAGAATAAAGAAGCAACCTCTTTGGTTATAGGAGAAATGCCCTCTCAGCCTCCACAGAAAGAGCGCTTTGATCAACCACATATTGAGGTTGAAGATGATGATAGGTCTGATGGTGATGAACTTGATAAAGATTATGACAAGATTGATGAAGGTAAAACTAAGATTGATGTGGAAGGACAAAAAATCAAGGAAAGGGTGATATGAATGTGGAAATTGTTGAGGAAAGTCCTCCCCATGGTCGATCAGAGAAGAATGCTTCCTAGAAGGATGTAGAGATTGAACAGCCAACTACTCCTGAATGGTTGGAATAGAGACTGAAGCAAAATACAATAGTTGTGGAGAATGAAACTTTAGACTAGGACAAGTTCCTAGAGAGTTGGGGACAACCCAAGGAAAAAAAGAGAGCAAGAACTATTTCTAAGTTCTCTAGGGATGCATTCAATAACATATTTGTCCATGTTGCTATTCCTATAGAGAATAGTATAAATATGAGGTGATACCTTCAAATTATAAGGTTCAAACAATTAACTTGGGTCCCACCACAAAGGAGCAAGAAAATGAGGAGTTTTAGGAGTTATCTCAAGAAATTTTAAGGAGATTGGATAGGGAAATAAGAGAAAAGGAGAAGTTGCAGAAGCAACTCAAGGAAGTGTATAAATATGTTCAACATCTTTTCAGGCCACTGTAGGCACAAAGCAGTGAGGGGTCTTCATTCTCTTAAGGATTGGTGTCAAAGGATACTATTTTGGAGATTGATATGTTGAAGTCATATGTAATGGATAAGTAGGAATGGTTGCCTGATGTGAGTAAGAGGGGTGATGCAATGGTTGAGAAGGTACTACAAATGTATGAGAAGGCATATTTCCTTTCTGAGGACATCACACAATTTCTCCCTGATTGTAAGAATCCAGATGATGCCATTGTTAAATAATTTGAAAAAACACTCCAAGTCCCTATAGATTTATTGGTTAAGGAAGGTTCCATCACAATGGAAAATACTCAAAAGGCCATGGGATGGATAGAGGCCTTTAATTTTAAGAATGAACTAAAGACAAAGTCACCAAAGAAGATCTTTAAGGCTCAAGGAAAGGTGAAAGAAATTTATGATAGCTACATCATTTTCTTGGAGATAGTTATTGGAAGCAAGAAGCCTAGAAAGAATAATTTGAATGTTGGATAGTGATAGAAGTTGTGGCATGCAATCTACTCACCTAGAGATAGTGGCCCAATAGTAAAAGACCAACTAGAAGATGCTGCAATTTACATTTCCAGCTTGGAAAAGTATCAAGGTTTTTGTTCTATTTGGGAAAAGGCCATAACTAAGTATATTGGAGAATTAAATTCAATTAAGGAAAGGATTAATTTAATTTCCATCCCAACTCAGGCCAACCTTGACCAAGTTCTTGAAAAGGTTAAAGAAGTTTATACAAGAAAAGAAGGATAAAATGATAAGGAGAACCACCAAGCTAGACAACCTTGAGATGTGCACCTACTACATCAATCTTGTAAGGAGATACAAACTAGCTACACCTCAATTTTCATGCTAGGAGGAATATTTATTATAAAAGTTGACTTTTGAGGTTGACCTCTAATATTTTAATGTAAATTTGAATTAGAAAAATTTAAAAATATGTTAGGGTTGACCTCCCTTGCTGACCTAAGTTATAAACCATAATTTGGACCGACCTAAAGATGTAATGCTATAAATGGAGGTTTTCTCCTCATTTGTAAGGGTTAAAAAGATAAAAAATTTATAATTTTAGCCAGAACTCTGGAAAGTGTTGTAATACTTGAGATACTTGGATTGTTGCAAATTTTGGTGAAGAAAATACAATTGAAGACATTGTTGTTTGGTGTTTTCTTTTGTGTTACTCATCTATGCATGGTCCTTATGTTTCAGATCTTTGAGAAATTACTTTAAGTAAGTTAATTTATGGTTAATTTTAGAAATAGTTCTAGTTCAATTGTGTTTATGATATCGTATTTGAAGTGTTTGAGCATCCCTTGGTGCATACTTTTAGCAGCTTGTTGATTGTCAATTGTTGTGTAGAGTTTTCCTAGGCCTATATCTTATTGTGTTGAGTTCAATTGTGGGTATTTATTGACTTCAATGGAAAAGTGGGATGATGATTGAATGCTTCATGATCTGAAAAATATTTATGCCTTAGGAGATTGCACTATTTATATGATATTGTAGATTTAATCTAGGTTTAGCAAGAATTGGTTTGAAGGGTTGGTCCATTTTGAATGCTAGTTTTCTTTCATGATTGATCTTAGGAGTTAGTTTTAGAATCTCTCTCAAATCCTTTATCTTTTGCTATTTATTTTAAATCTAGATTAGTTTTAGGACTAAAATGCATCATCACATTGTCATATTTGATGAACATGAGAGATTCTAGCATTTTCTTGTAAGGCCCATTATGTTTACTAGCATTTTCACATTTATCACTTAGTTATTTTGTTGCATTTTCAATACCTGACATTAGATGTCCCTTGGAGTTATTTATTGAGGCTTATTGATAGAGATCTACCTTTCAAGAGAGATAGGATATTATATTTTGTTTGAGTTATTGTTGTTCAGAAAACACCATCAACATATTGGCGCTAGAGGTAGGGTTGATTCAACAAGCTGGAGTTTTTTATCATCAATATCTCCACAAAGTTTTAGGAGATAAAAAAGGTCTAAAAAAAAAGGATATTTTCAGGAGTTAGGATTCCCTACTAGGTCAAGGAGGACCAAAAATGGAGAGGCATCAACACCTTCACCCATTTGACCATCATCCTCTTCTTCATCATCCGATTTTGAGCCTATTCCTAGTGAAACCACTCCCATTGAGCTTAATCCTTCACCCATTCAGTAGCCTCAAACATCAGTTAATCAACCACTTCCACCTCGACCACCACCAATGGCTTTTCTGGCAAACAATCCCTTACCCTTTCTCTTCAATAACTATAATGTTATGCCCAAAAATCCAAAGCACTTTTGCACCCAGTTCCATGTGGGTGATCCCAATGAATAGCTGAGGATCACATTAGGATTTTCTAGATTGCCCTTAGGGATAGGGGAATTAATCATGAGGATGTTGCATGTAGAATTTTCCCATATTCCTTAGGTGACGAAGCTTTTTACTAGTATAATCACTTACCAGTTGGTTTTATAACCAGTTGGGTTCAGTTGGAGAATGCCTTCATTCTTACATTCAAAATTCCCATCAATGCTAATGAGTTGTACCTTTAGTTAACTAAGGTCAAAAGAGAAGTCAATGATCCAGTAGGGTCTTTCAATAATAGGTTCCATCAATCTTACACTCAGTTCTAGGAACCTTATGCTATGGATGATGCCACAGCTAGAGAAGTCTATTATGATGCATTAGATAGCCTTACATCTACTTTCATTAAGTGGAAGCATAACCCCCCTACTACTTTGTTAGATCCATATATAGAGGTAGTTAAGGAAAGTACAAATTTAAGGAAACATTTTTTAGGACCTTTTCCATCACTAGGGCCAACTGCTCATCCAAGAAAAGTCCAGGCAATAAATTAGGCCCTAACCAGTCAAACTCCAATCATGAATCCAATCCCACAACTGCCTATAGTTCCCCATCTAGGACCCCCATTGAATCAAGCATCACCTGTACCAAATTATTCACACAATGTAGTTCATGAAACTTTCCCTGAATAGTAGGCTAATATCCCAAGCTATTTGCAAAATTATGAAGTGTTAAATAAGTCTTTGAACCAAGGTTCTTATTCAATTTATTTGAAAATTTCTGAAAATTTTGTGATAGCACCAAGAAATCTAGACAAGGAGAGACTAGATGAGCTGATAGAACAAGTTAAAAAGCTATCTACATAAGTCACTTACCTAAGAAATCAGAATAGCCAATTGCATTTTGCTTTGAGAAGTATACAATCTAGCTATAGTAGAGATAACAGAGACAACAAAGAGTCTGGCTTTAATAGAGATAATAGGAAATCTATGCAAGGTCATGGTCAAAACTATGATAGGGGTTAGTCATCAGGAAAAAACATTGATAGAAGACCATGAGCAAGGTAGAACAGGGCTTGGAACACCAGACCTAATAATGGGGGAGTCCCTACACTATTGGACCAACCTAGTAATCTAGATAAGTCAACCAACACTGTCCTCTTGGTAGAGGCTACTTTGAAAGGATATTGTCGAATTCACAAGACAACCAAGCATTCTAAATTTGAGTGTCCTAAATTTCAAATAGCTACAACCATATTCCATATGGAGGTACAAGATGATACAAGAAGTTTTGCATATGGTCAATAAATTGTGCCATCATACCCTTATGATTCACCAATGTTGGTGTTGAATCATGCTCCTTTTCCCATAGGCAAAGAGAATGGACCTAAAGAAGAGTCCACAGAAAAAAGTGCAAAACTAGAAAAAGTATACAATGAAGATTCAATATCAGAATTGTTTGAAAATGATGGAGCTATTGACAATCATCCTTTGCATGAAAAGGAGTAAAGAATAGATGAAGTACAGATGTTTCACCAGAAAACTAGTTTATATGATTTAAGGAATAGGAAAGTTGGTGGACCATTTACCAAATCCACACCTCTAAAAAATTTCAACATTCCACCTGATCCTAATGCCAACAATAATCCTTTATATCCCCTATGTCGAAGCAATACTTTTCTAGAGAAGGATCTCATGATACTTCAAAAGGAGAGGTTTCCAAGGATCAACAGGGAGTGCAATTCAAGGGTAACCAATCTAATATGACTATATTTCAGATGGGAGAATACATAGTAGAGGAACTCAAGAAAGTAAAGGTGAATCTCTCAGCTTTTGAGTTGCTAAGGGTTCTAACTATTAGGAGTGTTGTGTTGGTTTATTTGAGTGACCATGATGCTACAAAGCTTTCACAATAATGTGTTTTTAGGAAAGTTGGTTTTACTAAGCTAGTGGTCTAGGAGGCAGCTGGAAAAGCACATAATTCCCAATAATCTAAGAGTCAAAACTCTCAACCAGTTCAGAACCAACCAATCCAACCTATTAAGGATCAACCTCAGGTGTAGAAAAGGAGCATGAGCAAAGAAAAAGATAAAAATCAAGTGGCTCAGGTTGATTCTCTAGTGATTTTATTCCAAGATAAGTAGGATACCCCTCCTTTTCTAATTTCTATCTATATATTTTGGTAAAAATTTACATAACTATTTATTGGATTCTAGAGCATCAACAAATGTTATGCCCTTCTTATTTTTTAAGGTTTTAGGAATCATTCTCGCTTCCTCCTAGCATAAAGTGACTCAGTTGGATAAAACCAAGGTGAGTGTAGTGGAAGAATTAAATATGATCGCAATGTAGGTAGCATCAGACCCATGTGTGCAATAAGTTATTAATATCTAAGTGTCTGAAATACTTGATGCCTATAGAATGATCCTTGGAAGAGATTTCATGAAGGTCCTCAATGGATATACTTCAACAGATCACTCTCATATATCACTGCCTTGGAAATGAGTTCCAAACCAAATTAGGATCGAGAGAGAACCTAGATTGAGGTACTTGATCGTAGAATATCAAAATACCTCTAATGAAGTGTTAATTTTTGAAGCAAGCTTAGGAAACTATATCCTAGTAGCTACTAT
This sequence comes from Sequoia sempervirens, assembly GCA_007258455.2. NCBI lineage: Eukaryota > Viridiplantae > Streptophyta > Pinopsida > Cupressales > Cupressaceae > Sequoia > Sequoia sempervirens. Next base: position 65,134,836 of record VDFB02379711.1, read on the forward strand.
GGATGAATCAAGAGAAAAGAAAGTTCTAATAATGCATGATATACCTAAGAACTTGACTCAATCTCCTAGTAGCACTGAGGCACTCATAGAAATTGATGAGGATTTTGAATTGGGTGGCACTCATAGAAATTGATGAGGATTCTGAATTGGGTGATGTTAATCTTGGAATGTTTGACAACTTTTAAGAATTCATCCAAAAGTGTGTTGAAGATCAGATAAAATTGGGAAGAAAAATGAATTTTGAGGAATTATGGCTACCCAACTAGTGTATCGTACACAATGCTTCCCATCCTAAGCTTGAGTGTTGTCTTTGTTAGACTACTATAGAGCAGATCAAGAAATGCATAAATCCACCTCAAGCAGTTAACTTTAAGATACAATAAATTCTAAGAGAGGATAATGGGAAACAACTAATGTTTCAACAAGACCCTTCCTCAAGTAAGGGTGTTAGATGTTTTAGAAGTGGAATTTCCACTAAGTTTTGGACTTTACACTTTAATGGTTCTAAGTCTAAGCAAGGAGAAGGTGTTGGATTTGATCTCATTAGCCTAATGGTGAAATATTCTTTGCAACACATAGACTAGAATTCCAGTGCACTAATAATGTTGCAGAATATGAAGCATTAGTCCATGGAATACTTATGGCTTTGGTCAAGAAGGATAATATGTTGCAAGTGTTTGGAGATTTTGAATTAGTAAGCAAACATGTAAGGAGGAAATACTCTTGCCATGACACGAGGATGACTAGTTATAGACATAGAGTGTGGGATCTAATCAAAGGTTTTGATGCCTTTAACATTCAGTTGATCCCCATGGCCAAAAATCACATTGTAGATGATCTTGCACAAGTTGCTAGGACCTTGGAGCCATTATCTCTCTCTAGAATGAAGAAATTCACTCTTGAACTAACACCAGTTCCCTCCGTGCTAGAAAATGTTACAAATTTCCAAGTGTTTGAGGATGACAAGCATATCCTGGACTTTATAACTAGCTCTGATGTGTTTACTACCCAAGTAATTGATGAAATGGAGTCACAAGAAGCCAAGATAGATATGGAAGGAGTCCTCAACCTAAAAATGAATACAATCTCGAGAGGGATAGTGCAGTTGGAGAGGATCTTCTAACTTGACAGGATAAAAGACCAAGAAGAACTGGCCAAGAAGGATTCAATAGATCGATAGTGTGAGGCATACAATATGTGTACTCTCGATGATGTCAAGAATGTGTTAATAGGAAAGGTGTGTACTTCAGAGGAAAGGAAAGGCCGGATAGATGCATTATGTGTTTATCAGGATGTCATAGCATGGAGTTATGAAGATCTAAAGACTTATGACACCTTGATTATTATACACTCCATTCCCTTGAAACCTAAAGCAAGACCTTTCTGATAAAGACATAGGCCTATTAATGCATTGTTGGAACCCATTTTTCAGAAGGAGGTGCAAAAATTGTTGTTTTCTCAAATCATATTTCTAGTTAGACACTCTACATGGGTAGCCAATTTGGTTTTGGTCCGTAAGAAGAATGGGGAGATAAGATTATGTGTGGATTTCAGGAACCTCAATCGAGCTTCCAAAAAGGATAACTATCTGATCCCTTCATTGGATAAGGTTCTGTAGATTGTAAACGAATCCCAAATGATGTCTTTCCTCGATAGCTACTTTGGCTACAATCAAGTCATAGTCCAATACGAAGATAGGCATAAGACTTCCTTCACGACCAAGTGGGGTACATTTTCCTATAGGAGAATTCACTTTGGGCTAATCAATGTAGGGTCCACGTTATAGAGGGAAATGGCTATAGCCTTCCAAGATATCATTAGTAAATGTATTATTATTTATATGGATGATATGATAATTTTCTTTAAGAACTGAGGTGACCACATTTCAGATTTATGCAAAGTGTTCCAGAGATGTAGAGAATTTAGCATCTCCCTTTAAAATACTAAGAAGTGCATATTCAGAGTGATATAAGGGAAGATCCTAGGACATATTCTTTCTAAGCAAGGAATTTCAATTGATCCTAATAGAATTCAGGCTATCTTGAAGATTTGACCACTTTCCAGCAAAAAGGAGATGAAATCTTTCTTCGAAAAGATTAACTTTGTTTGAAAATTTATCATAGGATTTGTAGAAATATTAAAGCCACTAAATGCAATGTTGAAGCAAGATGCAAAAGTAGAGTGCACTGCTGAGGCTAAGAAAGCATTTGATGAAATTAAAAGGGTTGTAGTTTTTGCACCAATATTAGTTAGTTCTAATTATCTGAAGCCATTTTACATATATTCTTTTTCCTTTGATCATTCTTGTGCAAGTATGTTGACCTAGAAATTAGATGAGGGGAATGAGCATCCCATAGATTTTGAGTGTTCTTTTCAAAGATGTAGAGCTAAGGTATCCAAATGTGGAGAAACAAGCTTACTCTTTGGTTTGAGGAGTTAAAATATTTAGAAAAATTACATTTTGAGGAATAAAGTATTTGGCTTTGTACCTAACCCAACCGTGAAACTCCTATTGATGCAAAACAAGATGGGAGAAAGAAGGGCCAAGTTAGTCAATATGTTGCAGAGTATGTTCTAGAAATTCAACCAATGAAGCTAGTAAGGGGACAAGCTCTAATGCATACAATGGATGAAACATTACCAAAGATTGTTGCACAACAATATCATCTCCAAGATGTATCTCCAGATGAGTGGTATGATGACGTTGTTTACTTTCTTCTAAACCAAAAATTCCATGATCATTTGAATATGGTACAATGAAGGGTTTTGCGCTTGAAAAGTGATAGTTACATGTTGCAAGGAGGCATTTTGTATAAGAAGAATCATGAAGGAATTTATTTGCAATGCTTGGGAAAAGAGGAAGCAGCTCATGTGATGACAAAATTCCATGACAAATATGGCATAGGTCATGGTTTTGGATCTGCCATTGTATAATAGATCCTAAGGGTAGGATGTTATTGGACTACTTTGTTTAATTATGCAGACAACCATGTAAGGGCTTGCCACGTTTTCTAGACTTGTGCTACAAAAGAGAAGTGTTTTTCTCTTCCACTACATCCAGTCATCGAGGTACAACCTTTTCTATAGTGGGGTATGTACTTTATTGGTATGATCAATCAGACATCTTCTGTAAGACACAAATATATTCATACTGTTAATGATTATTTCACTATGTGGATTGAATATGTTGCTTGCAAATAGTGTGCTACAATGGTAGTGATCAATTTCCTTGAATCAGATATCATTAATCGCTTTGGTTTCCCATTTTCTCTAGTATGTGACAATGGTCCTTCATTCAATTCATTGAAAGTTTTGGGTTGGGAATTCGATCATGGTATTGTCATTAAGTTTTCCTCAAAGTACTACCCCTAGGGGAATGGCCTAACTAAGTCCATGAACAAGAATCTTCTAACTGTGATCCATAAGTTGCTTAAAATTAATCCTAAGGATTGGCATACCCAACTGAGATTTTCCCTATGGGTTGATCATACCTGAATGAAGAAATCCATAGGAATATCTCTATATCACCTTGTGTATGGCCTTAAACCCATTTTCCCTATCCAGTTGAGGATTCCCACTCTCTAGTTCATTAATGAGTATTGCGATGAAGGAGAACATTTAGAAGACCATCTAGCTAAATTGCTATAGTTGGAAGAGAAAAGGGATGCATCCTTGGAAAAATTTGTTAAACATTAGAGTATTGTTAAAAGGTTTTTTGATCATAAGGCTAAGGTTAAGGCCTTCAAGATTTCAGACCTAGTTTTGTACTGGGATAAGGAACATGAAAAGAAAGGGTAGCACAACAAGTTTGAAAGGTTGTGGCTCAACCCCTATTATATTTCTAAAATCCTAGGGATAATGCTTTTTGCCTCAAGACTATCACTAGAGAAGATGTCCCATTTCCAATCAATGGGTAGCATTTAAAGCATTATTTCCTTGCTTGAGCTATTTCTAGCTTTCCCTTGTAAATAGTTAGAGTAGGTGTTTTCTTTCTTTTGGTTTGTTTGGTTTGTTTGGTTTGGTCTGCTTTTGCTTTTTTTTTGGGTTAGTTTAGGTTTTTTTTTCTTGTTGTCTTTGCTTTGGATTTGAGGTTTCTTCATTCTTTTGTTTGGGGAAGTGCTAGAATTGTGCAAGGATTATTTATCTAGGACTATTCTAAGTATTTATTTTACAAAAATTAATCATTTCCTTGGATGGGTTGGTAGAAATTCTTTATTCAATGTCACATGTGTTAAATGCTTAAAGTGGATAGGCCATTGGATTAAGTTAGTTCTAGAATGTGCTTGAATCTTACATCTACACACATCTTAAGAATCCTAAGATTGTTGTAGGTGCCTTGTGAGGTTTGGTTAAGTGAAAAATCTTATTTTTGTTTCAATTCCACTATGATTCTCATCCCTGAGTGTGAACTTTATTGTTCATGAGTTGAAATGAAAAGAAGTGAAAAGAAAAGAATATTAGAAAGAAAAATCAAAGAAAGTATTGAATATCAAAAGGAAATTCAACTTATCAGGAGGATTTTAATATCTCTAATGGGGTTATGGACATTTGGCTAGTAGTAGAGCTATGTTTGAGAGAATCACACCGATAACCTCGTTGGGACTATGAATGCCTGAAGGGACAATGAGGCTCTATCTAGGTTTCTTTTAAAGTTAGAATCTCTACGTAGATTAACTTGACTAACCTTGGTTCCCTTATAGTGGCTAAGGGAGGGAAATTAATACATATAAATACACCGGGATTGCCAACACAGGAAGGGCTCACTTGTATATTAATTTTGAGACTTTAGTTTATGGGTGGCCTGATGCAAGGATAAAAACCAAAGATTTTGGGTTCTTGATTCCAATTTGTCAATGAAATGCTCTAGAGTATTTACCAAGTAGAGTCACCATTTGTTGTGCACTTTTGTACACATTCCCAACTAGAGGCAGGGACCCTCTTTTGCTTTGGGTTTGACCTTTTCCCCTTGGAGGATAGGTTCCTCTGAATTTTGGATTTTACTTCGCTTGGTTGAACTAATGATCTATCTGCACTTTAGGTGCCTTCAGTTGCAATGTTTTGGTCTCAAAGTATTCTTAGGACCCAAAGCTTTTATCAAAATTCCACTTCAAGATGAAATTGGTTAAGTTAGTAAGGGTCTCAGGGTTTTCTCCTCATGGCATATTTTTTTAAGGGATTGACCTTCATAGATTCCCCCTATAGGTATGTTTTATGAGATTTGCATATTTTCGGAGATTTTGGGATGCTCCAAATTTTCCAAAGTTCAGTTCACTCAGAGAATCTAGCACCTACCAGATTTTCTGAAGTCCATCAACCCTTCATGTTTCTAAGGTCTGAAGAGGTCATATCACTGCATATATGATGAGTAAGTCACTATACCTATGGTTTATTAATGATCATTTTGAGTGTTTTTAAAGTCTTTTTTTCATTTTCATTCCTCATTTGTGCTTTGTACTTTGAGTTTGGTGACCTCCATCTTCTCTCTATGTTTGATACTAGTGACCTAAGCAGTGGCATTCAGGGATTTAATCGAGTTTAAAGGTGCTCTTTGCTTGTTGGCTTTGATTTTCTCCCTCATTAAAAAAGTATGAGCATTGAACCCATCGTGATATCAATTTGATTCTATGGGGTTTAAATGATTTAAAGACATGTGCCCTCATGGTTTATTTCTTTGTAGTCGATTTGATATTCAAAGTTTTGTTTGTGTGGGTTTATTTGTTTGCGCTTGGTTTGTTTGGGATTTAATGTTGAAGGGTAGATTTTAAGAGCATTCATAATGTCCTCTTGTGATTTCTTAAGTATCCATTTGGGTATTATTCAAACTAGGGCATCCTTCCTTTGTTAGGGTTCCTTATTTTGGTTTATCTTGTCTAGGGAATGATGTTATTTGTGAAACTAGGGTTTGCCTCCATGGTCTTTAGCTACAAATATTGAAATTCAAGTGAACTTAGTGATGGATGGGGTTCAATTTATTATTCCCTAGTTATGATTAGCGATGGATTCAAATATGTTATGATAATATTCGAAGATCAAATTCTTGGGAAAATTCTTATATTTGTTCTTAGACTTGTGCCTAAGGTTTGTATTTGAATCGATCTAAGCTAAGGGGAATGAATTGAAACTTTTGTTTTTTGAAGGATTGAAGAAATAGAAGCTAATGAAGAACTTTGGAAAATTTTCCTCATGGAAGATTCTCCAAGAGCCAATCCCTTCAAAAAATCCACCCCCAAGAGGATTCTCCAAAAGGTAGTTCCTCTAGAAGATCCACACCTTCATAGATTCCCCAAGCTTGTACATCCTCCAAAATTATGAGAGGCTTGGTTTGTGTTGGTGCATTAAGAGGACTTTAAGTGTAGCTTAGGAATCATTTTAGGGTGTGAATTAAATGTCTTAATCCGACTCTTAGCGAGTTGGTGTTCTTAAAAAATTCCATTAGGTCATGGATTCCCCAAGTGTCTTGACATTTGGAAAATCTATCCCTCCATGAATTCTCCAAAATCCTCTAAGGGCTTAAAAACCTGAACTCTTGATTAAGGAGCACATATGCACGAATCTGGCTTGAACCTCCAAGTAAGGTGAGTGCATAAGGTTGGTGAGGGAATAATGAACTAAGTTTTGGGGTTGAACTGACATCTTCAGGAAATCCTTCGGGCTCTAGATTCCCTCAATGCCTAGGTGTTCAATGAATCCACCCCTCTTTGGATTATCTAAAATCCTTTGAGCCCTGAAATTCCAAACTTTTTTAGATGAGGATGAATGTTTCAACTTATTTTTTGCATGGTAATGGACATGCTCGCATGATGATCATGATTGAATTTTGACTCAAGGATGTGCTAAATTGGCACCTTTTTGGAGAATCTATTTTCTTGTGGATTCCTCAAGCATCTAGGACTTCAAAGAATCTGCCTATGGGCAGACTCCCTGAAATCCCTTTTTAGCCAAAATCCCCAAAGTATGGAAAATCATGAGGTTTTATAATGCTTCATCTTATGGCATTGTTATGAGATTCTATGGTTTCTATGATTCTCTGAATATTGATTATGTAATGATTTATAATTACTCATTGTGATTTTTCTAATGTGATTTGATGTAATGTAAGTGTGCTAATTTACTTAGCAATTATTGTTTGTTTATAATAGATGCAAGATGAAACTAGTTTAGCAAAGGGATCCAAAGCAAAATCATCAAAAGCTGGTCCAGAGGAACCCCACACTAGAGAGGAAAAGATGAAATACAACTTCAAGGTTGTCTGGCTTGAGTCCTAGATAGTCTCTACATGGAGTAAGATTGATGATACAAATATGGGACATATAGGTTATGATGAATTCAAGCGAATAATGTTTGGGCATACACCTTTTGAGCTGGCCTAGATTATCACTAATACAAGATTTTTCCAAGTATCAGGATTTCCTCCCACCTTGTTACATCTTGAGTTAGTTTTTGAATGTGCAAAACATTATGACTTGGATAAAAGAGTTATTGTTGGACCTCAAGGTAGGATCATGGCTAATCTAACAAAGGATTCCATAGCAGAGACCTTTGACATTGGGTCACCTCATAATCTAGTGAAGATTAATATCAAAGAGGCTAAGGATTTATATGCAAAGGACCCTAACAAGACCTTGTTAATGATGAACAGCAATTGGATTGCCAAACAAAATTACACTACTCAAAATTGGCCAAACAATTATACAAAGTTGATTTCAAAATAAAGTATAATGATATGATAACTCTTCTGGGAAGAGTAATGGGGCTAGAGGATGCCTTTATATTTAGAAATTGGATGTTCTACATAATTTCATAGATTATAAAAGGGACACATTACCATTAGGAAATCATAATAAGTGATAATATTTATAAGAAATTAATAAGTGTGCAAGACACCATGAAGTTCACCATGACATCTTATTTGGTGTATATCCTTGCTAGGAAGAATAAGTACAAAGGCTTGAGTTGTAGAGGAGCCCTCGGTCAAGACAAAATTTGTGATGTCTTCCCTCAACTCCAATTCTATACAAAAAATTATAGGAGAGTAAATGATGCTTTCTTTACATATATTAGAAGGAAGTTACAAGATTCATTGCATGAAAGAATCTCAGTTGAGGCCATGGTGTTCATAAGGAAATATGGCCAATGGTTCATCTAATTTCAAAAGTTTTCTTATGTCAGGACTCAAGGGTCACTAGTAGTACCTTGAGATGGTAGGGAAAATGGTGGCCTTCGATGAAGTAATAAAGGATATGCATAAACTAGCACTTGGATTAGAATTCCCCTTGAGAATTGAAGTCTTGGAGGCTTGTCCCTCAATTTAGAGTGCTCAATATATGTTGAGAAGGAAATGGTGGAATTTAATTAGCACTCACACACAAATAGGGACAATTTTGACCCCTATTGTGTTTCTAAGAAGCAAGAAAACAAAGAATACAGGTATAAAATCCATGTAGAGTACTATTGGGCTAACTGCAAAGATGAATTTGAAGTAATCAGAAGAAGGTGTTCGAGGTTGTCTTTGAAAATGATTAGACTACATATAATTACCCAAGTGGATGAAGATGGGGATCTTCTCCAACATCATGATTATGAGTAGTACAAGGATAAACCTCTTCCCCTAGTTAATTGGTTTGAAGATGAAATTTTTGATCTTAGTGTCATCAGTGCTCCCATTCTCAGATATTCCAAACATTGGGTAAAGCACAATATCTTAGAATTGGAGGCATATGGCACCAAGTTCACATATGATCTGATGGGAGATCTTGAATCCCACTCAGAGGAGGAGATAAAAACAACCAAGGATGATACAGTAGAGCTTCCTTCAGAAGAGGAAAGGGAGAATTCAAAAATTATCATTAGAAGAAGAACAAGAAGCTAGGTTAAAAGTAAATAAAAGGGGTAGCTAGTGGCTAAGGAAAGAAATCCCTCAAAAGAGACTACAAAGGAGGGTGTTGAAGAAGCCCAACCTTGAAAGAAGAGAAATATAATGATTGGGGGCCAAAAATTGGCAAAGGCCAAATGGGAAAAATTCATTGAAGAAGAGGCCACTCAGCTTAAGGTGGTGGATATTGAAAGTTCTAGAGAAAGGCAATAGGTATATGTGAGGAGAAATTCTCCTAAACATAAGACAACTCTAGTAGAAAATATAATGTGAATAAAGAGAAGGAGGTGATCACTGGAGAGGCATGTACTAATGATCTTATAGAAAACATGGAGAAGGTAGTTGTAGGGTATAATTCTCCCATTCCATCTCCAATTCACAATGTATCAAAAGACAATGTTTCTAGTGCCCTTGATCAACCACAAGAAAAATAAGGAAATGTTCTTGTTAATCCAAAGGAAGAGACACTAGATGTAGAGGTTCTGACACCAAGAGGTGGGTGACTAAGTGATTTTGAAAGGAAATTGGAAGAGCGAGAAGTATAGAATAAAGAAGCAACCTATGAGGTTACATTAGAAATTTCCTCTTAGCCTCCACAAAAAGAGCACATTGATCAGCCACATATTGAGGTTGAAGATGATGATAGGTCTCATGGTGATGAACTTCATAAAGATGATGACAAGATTGATGAAGATAACAATAAGATTGATGAGGAAGAAGGGAAACAAAATCAAGAAAAGGCTGAGGTAAATGTGGATGTTGTTGAGAAAATTCCTCCCCATGGTCGATCAGAGCAAGATTATTCCCAAAAGGATGTAGAGATTGAACAACCAGATGCTCCGAAATGGTTGGAACAAAGATTGAAGCAAAAGGAAGTAGTTGTGGAGGATGGAACTCTAGACTAGGAAAAGTTCCTAGAGATTTAGGGATAGTCCAACGAGAGAAAGAGAGCAAGAAATATGTCTAAGTTCTCAAGGGATGCATTCAATAATAGATTTGTCCATGTTTTTGTTCCTATAGAGAATAAGTATAAATGTGAGGTGAGACCTTTAGATTATAAGCTTCAAACAATTAACTTGGGTCGCACCATAAAGGAGCAAGAAAAGAGGAGATTCAGGAGTCATCTTAGGAAATTATGAGGAGATTGGATAGGGAAACCAAAGAAAAGGAGCAGTTACAGAAGCAACTCAAGGAAGTGTACAAAGATGTTTAGCATCTTGTCAAGCCACTATAGGAACAAAGCAATGAGAGGTGTTAATTCTTTGAAGGATTGTTATCAAAGGAGACTATTTTGGAGATTGAGAGGTTGAAGTCATCTGTAAAAGATACATAGGAATGGTTGCATGATTTCAGTAAGAGGGGTGATGCCATGATTTAGAAGGTACTACAAAAGTATGAGAAGGAATCTTTCAATTCTAAGGACATCTCACAATTTCTCCTTGATTGTAAGAATCTAGATGATGCCATTGTTAAAGAGTTAGAAAAAAAATACTTTAGGTCCCTACAAATGTATTGGTTAAGGAAGGTGCCATCACAATGGAAAATACTTAGAAGTTCATGGGATGGTTAGAGGCCTTTAATTTTAGGAATGAACTCAAGATTAAGGCACTAAAGAAGATCTCTAAGGCTCAAAGAAAGGTGAAAGAAATTTTTGATAGCTACATCATTTTCCTAGAGATAGTTACTAGAAGGAAAAAGCTCAAAAAGAAGAATTTGAATCTTGGACAGCTACATAAGTTGTGGCATGAAATCTATTCATCTAGAGATAGTGGCCCAATAGTATCTGAAGTTTTTGAGCAACCCTTGTTCCATACTTTTAGTAGCTTGTTGATTGTAAGTTGTTGTGTAATGTTAGCATGGTCCTATATCTTATTGTACTGAGTTCAATTGTGGGTATTTATTCATTTCAATGTCAAATTTGGGTTGATGAATTTGCTTCATAATCTAAAAATATTTATGCCTTAGGAGATTGCACTGTTTCTGTGATATTGTAGATTTAATTTGGGTTTAGCAAGAATTGGTTTGAAGGTTTGGTCCATTTTGAATGCTATGTTGTTTTTATGATTGATCTTAGGAGTTATTTTTAGAATCTCTCTCAAACTCTTTATCTTTTTCTATTTCTTAAATCCGGATTAGTTTTAGGACTGAAAAGCATCATCACATTGTCATATTTGATGAACATGTGAGCTTCCAACATTTGTTTGTAAGGCCCCTTGGGCGGGTGCATGAAGTTGGGTACCAATTTTCTGGCCACTTATGATTTTTTTTTTTGAATGCGCTCGTGTTTTTACGTGAGTGCGTTATAAAATGCACAAGTTATTTTGCATTAAAAACAAAGAAAAATTTGAAATTATTTTCCTTGGAATACCAACCCAAAGGCTTGGATGGCATTCCCAACAAGGCAGAGACGTGTTTCTGCAAATTCTACAATTTTTCACATAATCGGGTCCGTGCTCACCATCAAGATTGCATCTAGTTCAATATTGACAAAATCAAAAACATGGGTAATGTTAGGTTCTCTCTTAGCTATCCAACGATGTAATTTTTTTCACCTTTTGACAATGTTAAGCCTTTCATCCATAATTTCTTTTGTTTGTATGTCTATTTTTTTGCCAAAAAGTAGTGTTTAGTGTTTTTTTTGTTATAAATTAAGTGTTCATCAAAATTTCAAATAAATTACATTTTTAGAAACTAGACTCCATTCTACAATTTTAAAAAGAAAAAAAGAAAAAAAATCAATTATTTTCAAAAATTTGTAGGGGGAGCATGGCCAAAATTTTTCTTTTCAGGAAGTGCCCACTTAAAGAATTAGTAAAAAATCAAATATTAATTAAAAAATTATTAGAAAAATTGTGCACCAACTAGATTCTATTAGCTAACTTTTGACCGTAGAAATTTTAAAAATACTACAAAAAAGTTAACCATGCTCAAGTCGTACAAGAGTTGCTATGTTATGTTTTTCTGACAAAAACAACACCATTTTTTGTACATCCCTCTTTTGAACCCCTTAATCTCAACCATTTTCAAAATAAATTAGTAGTTTCAAAAGTAGACTTGGAGCACTTCGATCCTTGTTTTTGTTCCATCTCAAAATTTTGAGTGTAACTATCCTCAATTTCATGTCCAAGGTCAACATTTCCTGATTTCAGAAAAAAAGTGGCCACCTAAGCCCCCTTTTTGGGAACCATCTTGGTGCACTTACCCCCTTATGTTTACCAGTATTTTAACATTTATCACTGAGTTGTTTTATTTTATTGTCAAGACCTAACATTAGAGACCTTAGGGTTATCTCTTGAGGCTTGCTGATAGAGATTTACCTTTCAAGAGAGATAGGATATTATATTCTATCTGAGTTGTGCAGAAAACACCATCAATAGTCATCACTTTTGAATGAAGCCTTGTTTATGATATTTAAACCTTGGGATCAAACAAAGGGAAGAGTTATTCATAGGTTAGTAGAGTTTCCATGTTGAGTAAGGAGGTGGGTGAACATATGACATTGCTTTATAGAAAGTGGATTTATTATATATGAAAAATTTGGCCAAAGTAAGTGTAGAAGTCCTTGCATACACTTTGTTGGTTCACTATGTGCTAAGATTGCATAGCTAGTTAGGAGTTTCATACATGGAGGGTATCCATAATTTTATGATCATACTAGTTATGTAGGACACAAAAACATACTTAGGTAGGAAATATTAGATGTTTCCATACCAAATTCTTCATTGAAGGGTAGGACCATTTTCCAATTAGAAAGATGTATGGGGGACTGCTATGTCCGTGGTTGGAGGAAAAGCATTGGGGTGATGCTCTCCCTCATGTAGTCAACAACCAATACTTGTGGAACAAAAGAAGTGTACTATAGATGAGGACACCTCAATCATTAAACTCTTGTATGTTATGAATTTGTATATTAACATGATCATACATCAATTGTAATATGTATTTGAAAAGATGAGTTTCATCTACTTGGAATTATTTAATATTATTTCATTAATGCATTGATATATGGAAATTATTTATGCAATGTACAATTATGTTATTGAAAAGGAAAAGTTTCATTTCCCTATTTTTGGAAACTTGCATTATTCACTTTAAGTTAAAACTTAGATAAAAACTATGTGGTAAAGAATGGGTATGTTATGAATGTAGTCAAAATTTGGCTATCATTGAGTCTAGTATAATAGAGTTTAGAAAGCATGTGGATAATATACAAAATATCTTGACACATCAATCATATTGTATGTAATATATGTTTTTTTTATTCTAATAGGAGGAATATAAAGGAATTGAAATTTATTTTTACACCCTTGAATGAAAATTTCAATTAAAAAATTTAAAACAATCCTTTTCCCATGTGTGCTAATAGAAATTGGTGGAAGCTATACCTTGAAGAGCATTAAATTTTTTAGCTTAATATACTTTTAAGTTTCAATTTCTATCTAATAAATTTTAACCTTGGTTATCATGGTAAAACTAGGAAAAGTAGATTTAATCTCTAATCATCAACTCACAATAAAGGAACCTATTGAATTGCAATCATATTTATAGGTTCTATAAAATAAACTTGTAGTTATAAGATATAAGACTCACATTTTTTCTTCCTATGCACTCTAGGTAAAACAAAAAAAAGGCTTTGGTGAAATCAAACAACTTCAAAAAACTATAGGAATAGAGAGAAATCCAAAATATAATGGAGTTTTTGGAAATTCCTAGGAAAAGGTTTGTATTTCATTAACATATCACATTACTCAATCTATCACTAATATCATCTTTATCTTATCAAGTATCAGGTATTGTAATCCAAATGTTCAGTGATGTAATAAGTCATCTTTTCACAAGTTTCCTAGGTATTTTCTATTGGATTATGGACTACGAAGGCCTTAAAGTTAAAAACATTAAGAAATATAGAAAGTTGAAAAAGGTAACCTACAAGCAAAAAGAATAAAAAAGCACACAAGTACCTATAAGCAACTCAAGGAAACCCTCAAGACACTTTGGCAATTGTAAAGTTGATAAATAAAAGAGAGGGAAAGTGTAAGAGGAGGAATAACACAAATCATAACAAGAAAAAAACCTACAATATACCTATAAAGGAAAAATACACCTCTTACCTGTAGACATGGAAACTATACCAATTGACATTGCACATCTGATTCCGACTACTAACACCATTTCATCCTAAATCATCCCTCAGTCTAACCATTTAATCAAATTCCCTTATTTGATTAAATTTGTTAATTTCCCTCAATTAAATAAATCATGTATTTAATTAAGTCTCTCTCTCTTTTGTTAATTAAATCAATCAATCTGATCTAATTATCCCTATTTAATTAAATAATTAATTTTATTTATTATAATCTGTAAAGTCTATCTCATTAAACTAAATAAATCAAAGCCTTATTTAATTTAATCTAACTCCATCCCCTTTAATTAAATAAAACAAAAATCTTTATTTAATAAAATCTTTAAATCATATTCTTCTCATTTTGATTTAAGTCAGCCCATAAATCTAAATCAAAATGGTCAAATCACCTAATCCCTTATTAAATTAATTAGCCTTGATTAATTTAATCCTTATGCATGTCTCATCCTCCATGTTTTGCCACTTGCACATGAAAATAGATTTAATTCATTTATTAAATCTCCATTTTCCTTCAACTTGGCATAATGGAGGAATATTCCTCAAATTTGTATTCAAAATCCAAGTAGACTTTGTCCTTCCAAGAAGGCATTTATGTCACCTTACAAGTCCTTTTTTGCATTGAGCCAGGTGGCTTGTACTCCATTTGACTCTCCCTCCACCTTGTCATTTCAACATTTTTAAATTTCAAATATTTGTATTTATGGGAACATTCATCAAAATATTCTCATTCCTTCCAACATTAACATGTTGAAAAGTGGTACCTTGCCATTGGATGAAAGTTACTCCCACATTGATTCATTTTGGGCATTTGTCCAACTTGGCATTCTATACATAAGAGGTTTCTCTCCTCATTTCAAGATCCACAATTTGAGTAAACTTATTATACTCAAATACATCTTCAAGCATTTGCATTTTTATCAGATCCATAGCTAGGTTATGTAGGCTTTTCATCATGGAGCATACTTGAATCTTCAACAAAGTGGATCACTCTTCATCAATCTTCAACATTGCATCATAGGAGTTGGGAAAGGGCCAATTTTCATATCAAATTGGCACCAATTCCCCCATGGGATCAAGAGTTTTCTTGTTTTAATAGGATTTAATCTATTTCATTGTGTTCTTCATTATTCTTTCTTATTTTAAGCATTGCAAATGGATTTCATGGGGAACTTAGATTCTAACTTGCATTTCAATCTTATTAGGTGTTTATTTCTTGTGTTTTGTAGGTTCTAGAGGGATCTTGGTTCACATTTTGGTGCTAGGAGGGCATTGTCCCAAATCTAACATTCTTTTTTTAAAATTTTCATTGTTTTCCTGACAGGTTCATCCGTGAGGTCTCATTTTAGCACATCTATAGACTTTTACAACACTTCCACAACTTATTTTAGCACTTCTGAGCCTCAGTTTAGCACTTCCAAGACCTGTTTTAGCGCTTCTGAGCTAGCTTTAACACTTCTAAGCCCCATTTTAGTTCTTTAGAAACCCGCTTTAGCGCTTCTAAATACATGCCATAATGCCTCTGAGCATCTAATATAGCCCTTTTTCCTCCTGTTATAACACTTTTGCACCCTATTTTAGCACTTCTAATCTTTGTTATAGTGCTTCTAAACCTTATTTTAGCACTTATAACCCCTGTTTCAGTGCTTCTATTGGTATAGCGCATTGACCCCTTGTTTTAGCACTTTTACAGTTTTAGCGCATTGACCCCCTACTTTAGCGCTTCAGATTATAGAGACAATTTTTTTCTAATGACAAAATTCTTTCATAAATATTAAATGTTTTTGAACACTTTATTGTTTTTTTAACACTCTTAGAAATTTGTTATCTTTCATATGCTTAGGACTTACTAAATTTCATTTGGGCTTTAAAAAGAACATTTCAATTTCTTGCGACAAAGGGCTAAAATGAATTTTAGGATAAACTTACTAGTTTTGGTTTGAGGATTAACAATTGAACAAGGAAAATCTTCACACTTCATTTGGTGCTTAAAAAGAAGTCATTATTGCTTTGTGGGTCTTAAAATGAACATGTGCTACTTTGTTTTGTGATTTCTTACTCAAACTAACATCAT
The DNA here is from genome assembly GCA_007258455.2 of Sequoia sempervirens. Taxonomy (NCBI): domain Eukaryota; kingdom Viridiplantae; phylum Streptophyta; class Pinopsida; order Cupressales; family Cupressaceae; genus Sequoia; species Sequoia sempervirens. The sequence goes on from VDFB02379711.1 coordinate 65,150,922, forward strand.
TGAAAAGACGTATGCACTTTTCTATTGCCTCACAATGATCTTGAGAATCAAAAGGATTTTTGGTGGTCTTTGGTTGGGATAAAGTGATTACCTCCACACTTTATTTTGGGATTAAAATTGAACAAATATTTGTGAGTGTGAGTAAAACATACTGTGTGTGTTCTCCCTTTGTTTCTAAATGAAAGTTGATTGAACTACGAATATTTTTGCTTGCTTTTCTTTATCTTAGAGGGCCTGCCTTGGGGAAAAAGTACTCACCCAAGGGAACGACTCAACTAGTAACACTCTGAAGCCAAGAGTATTTCCAACTAGGATATAAATGTGGGTATTGGAATAAACATCAGTATCACATGGTTGGATCCAATGAGAAGGGAAGCAATGGTCTCTTGTTACAGGGGTCAATCCCTACGAACATAAATTTTGAATTAAAACCCTTTTTTAGAAAGGCCAAAATCCCTATCTACTTGTTGGTGCAAGAATAGTAGTTTTGAAGCTGTCCCACATTTTTACGTCTCTTATTAGAAATGAAAAGCATTCCATGGGATTTGCATGGGTGTTGATGCTTGGCTACCTCATATAAGTGAGTGTCATGGAGGGGATCCAATGGGGTCAAGCATCCAATCATTCGCTAAGAGTAGACATAGCTAGACTTGTCCAAGTGGGAACTCAACAAGTAAAGTCTTTCATATCCATAAGATTGTGCTTGTTCTTAGTTATGGGTATGTGTAGGATCACGATGGGCCAAAAAGTGGGAATATGATGGGTATGTGGTTGATGATTTTTTTTTACCCAAATTTGATGAAAAAAAAAGAGTTTTTAAATGTGATTTTTAACTTTCCACTGATATAAATTATGCTTTACTTTGAATTTAATAAGTAATTATTATTCATTTTCTATTCAAATTACGACTAAAGTACTAACTAATAGACTAATTGAAAAGCATCTATAGCTTTCAAATGGCATCACAATTTTTGAATCCAAAACATACACCACATTCTATGCTTTGCATACTATAGGATTAAAAAAATAAAAAATGAATTTCATGAAGTTTTGACCAAGTTAAGATGGTCAAACATACAGTTTTTTCATATTTTTTAAAACTTGTAATAAAAAATTCATAGTTAATTATTTACTTGGAAATAAAATACAAAAAGATATGCATCACATTGGGACATGATTCCTCTACTTATATATAAAATATTATAAAAAATATTATCATTTTACTGTAGTTAGGGTGGTCAGACAGACACCTACTTATTTTTTCCTTGAAATTTAAGTACTAATGCATTGAAATTTCAAATTTTCACCAAATAGATTTCTCTTGTTTTTAAAAAAACCTAGTAGTTTAGAAACTACATTCAATTTGCTACAGATTCTATTCTTACATATTTTTGAAATAATATAGATAACTTATTCAAAATTTTACGTGAAGTTGCCTAACTCTATTTTTTATTATTATTTTGCCACTTAAGGGCCTATTTTTTCATGATGATCTTGCACATACCCTTACAAAACACTTGCTTATTCGAAAACATTAGGAAGCACATATTTAACAAATCATTTAAAATATCAAGCCCCTTAGTTAGACCAAATACCTTTCACAAAATCCAAGAGCTATTGCTTACCCTAGGGATTACATCCCTAGAGGTTTCTAAGTAATTGGGTTTACATCTTAATATACTCTTACAAAGGTAAACATTAGGAAACCCTTGTCTTGATTTTTTGGAACTTCCACATAGAACTTTGTGGAATGAAAAGAAGTTGTGGCATTGGAAATTTAGTTTGAAACATAATCAAGAGAGCGCTTTTGGTAAAAAATAGTCATTAAAGCAAAGATAAACAATTGAATCCCACACATGATTTCTCAATGATTTCTTGCAAGATCAAAATCTGCAAACCCAAAATCAAAAAGCTTAGTCCAAAAAAACACCAAAAGAATCTTAAGGAGCTTTACAAATTTAGACAAATATTATTGTTCAACTTTTACAGGCGTGCATCAAGAGATAATCCAAATTTGTATTCATTTTACTATACTCACAATCCAAGTTTGTTTCAACAATTTGAGCATCTTGTTTAGGGAAAAGCATGCTATTCATCACCTTGGTCTTGTAAACAAGAGTCCAACTAGGTACATTTAGGATCAAAGGTCCAAAACATCATCCATCATCCAAAAAATCAACCATTCCATCTCACCAACAATTCTAGAAAATATTTATACCATTGTTATGCTAGGATTCTTTGGCAAAACAAATAAAATCAACTTTGAAACAACATCCATGAAACTTTGAGAATAAAAAATTAAAAAAAACTTGTTCAACTAAGTATAGGTAGATGAATCCTTCTACATATGCTTAGTTGGATTATCATCTTGTTAGGCTAGTTGTGGGTAGATGAATCCTTCTCCCACCTTTAGTCAAATTATCATTTTGTTTAGTTAGTTGTGAGTAGATGCATCCTTCTTCTCACCTCTAATTAAATTATCACTTGTGAGCTTAATTATCCCATAGATCATTATCCAACATCTTGGGGTCTATTTTTCTCATTATCCAAAATCAAATCCTGGAATCCAATCAAGTCAATCCAAACATCCAAGAAGCTAAGAAGGCCAAAGTGTCTAGCATCCCATCAAGATTTTCAAAATAATTCAATCATCCATCATCATTCACCTATCACAAATTTTCCATCCCCGCACCTTTGATCTTTTATTATCCCAGTTCTCTCTTTTGAGCTATATTTTATGGTTCAAACAAGATCACAAATCAAGAAGAACATGGAAAACAATCAAGAAACATCCACCATAGGTGACCTCAGTCAAAATGCTCCCAAAAATTATCAAAGTGGACCAAGAAATACACTTCCTGACCTCTCTCTCACTACACATAATCCACAAGAGGGGGCATTACTGGAAGACACCACAGAAACATGAATGACCCAAGATGAAATTGTTGAGATGCTTAAAGATCCCAAGAATCAAAGACTTGTTTGAGCCATGATCAAGACAAATCCCTCCCAATATACTGGGAAGTTACCTTTGGACCTCGACAAAAACACTATTAGGGATGAGCCTCTTGTATCAAATAGCCAATTAACACATAGCATCACACAAAACATTCCACAATACACCACTTCCATTTCCACCATAGAGCCTATTGTTAACAAGGGAAGTTCTTTCTTCAATTCTCTTTAGACACATCGCCCTTCCTATACACGAGATTTGGAAACTAACACTATCATGGGAACATACAATTCCATTCAAAAAAATACAATCCATCAACATAATCCATTAGGTTTCATTGATACCTCTGATACATCTTTTCAAACAACCTCATCATATGCTCTTAACATGCAAGTGTCTCGCCCTTTAATACAAGTAGGCTCATTTAGACTAGAGAGACCTTTTGGAGTGGTATCCTCATTTTCTTTGGAAAAATTTCCACCTTTCCAACCGTTTACACCTCCAATTTTATCATTGTTACCCGTATCATCATCATTTCTTGATTTAGGGCTTCCCCCTTTACCCAACATCAATCACTCCATCCAAATCAACCCATCCAACACCAACCAAGTTGTCACATCAAATCATTTGAACATACCATCAAAATCACACCAACAGATGGTATCTAATCAAGTGACAACATCCATCCAAATGAGTCAAAATATGGTCTCCCAAGAACCTATCACCTTCATCATTTTGACCATTCTTATCACTTCAATCATTCCAACCACCCCTATCACACCCATCACATCTCAACCCCTCACTACCACAATCACTCCTAGCATATCTCAAGCACCCATCGCTACATCCAACATGATTTTGAATCCACCACCACTACCACCAAAACTAGGAACAATAAGTCAATACAACATCGCACTAAAAGCACACCAAGCCTACCAACAAGCACTTCAGCAATATTAGGCAACTCAAGCTATGCACACTTCTCAAACCGCATAGCTAGCATAAGCTCAAAAATTATTGCAACAACAAGAAGCCCAACAAACGGTGCAAGCCCAAACTTTGTTGCAACAACAACAGGTCCAACAAGCTGCTCAAGCTATACAACAAGCTGCACAACAATAAGAAGTTGCCCAAGCTACACAACCCCAAGCACAAGCACAAGTGCAATATCTCGCACAACAAGATGCTCAATAGCTAGCATATAAGAAAGTGTTGGAACATTACCAAGAGCAACAAGAAGCTACCCAACAAGCATTAGTAGAGCAATAGCAAGCCTTAGCAGACCAACAATAGGCATTAGTGGATCAATAGCAGTAGACTCATCAATAGGCCTTATTAGCACAATAGCAGCAAGACCAACAACAAGTGTTGTTGCATGCATACTTGGCACAAAAAATTGTGTAGGAACCACCCATCCAACCACCAATTCCACCAACAAATGAACCACTGTGAAACATCTTCATTCCACCCCGCGATCCACAAGAGGATGTCTCAAAACAAATCAAGTTTCTATCGCAATAGGTGCTAGACCTCCAATCAAGAAAAACCCCCAAACCACAAAAGAATCTATTCTCCTATCTATTTGATAGGAGCATGGTCATGAAATTGTTCCCAAAGGGATTTGAAATCCCCAAATTTGATAAATATCGTGGGATAGGTAACCCTGAAGATTACATCAGGGAATTTCAAGTACATTGCATGGAAGTAGCCTATGACAAAACCTACTTGATACAATTATTTCCTTGAAGCTTGGATGGTACTGCTATTGATTAGTTCTCTCATCTTTCAGGAATCAAGAAATTCTAGGAGATCATAGACACCTTCATCCAAAACTATGCTTTCAAAACTCCCATGGATGTGAGCTTAGAAGAATTATCGGCTATGAAATAGTCCAAAGGGGAATCCTTCACTTCATTCTTTCCAATATGGTGATCCAAGGCCAATAAAAGCAAGTGGGCCATGCCTAAGGAACAACAAGTAGGAACTCTAATTGCAAATCTTGATGAAGCCTTGGCATTCCATCTCAAAGTACAAGGAATCACCACATATGACCAACTGATCTCCAAAGTGCTCAACATCAAATGGGCCCTTGTTCCACTAGGAGGGACTTCATCCTACCAAGAAAGCTACCCATCCACAAGCTATAACAATAAACCTCAAATGTGGGTGAAGAATTGAAATGTAACCAATGATGGTGTCGTCGATGCCAAAGTTGTCATCATCACCCTACGACAAAGAAATCAACCACCACCCCAACAACAACTATAATACAACAATCAAAATAATGGACAAGTCAGTACTATGGTCTAACAACCCAACAATCAAATCATAAACAACATCAATGATCAAAGAGGACCATAGTGAAATAAATACTCTCCCAAACAGAAATACACAACCCTTGGGGAATTCACTGAAGCAATCATGAAGAGGTTGGTGGACAAAAATCTAATCATAGTTCGCATGCATGAGAACTATCAGGAGCCCTTGGTCAAACCACCATGGTAAAACAAGAATTATCTTTGTGATTTCCATAAAATAAAGGGACACACAACCAACAATTATATGAGGTTCAAGAATCTGATTCAAGACCTCATAGATGATAAAATCATAGATGTTGAGAAACCATCTAGAAACCAAAATCTCAATATCTATACAAACCCAATGCCAAATCACAACAATAACAACAAAGGGAATAATAACACTGATAAGGGGAAGGGTACCTTTAAGAATTTAAATCACGTGTATGAACATGTCATCACTTCCCTAGATGAATACTGCATAGTCATCACTATCAAAGGATCTCAGGCTGATTGTGGAGTCACCACAAGAGGTGGAAAAATTACTATCGTAGGATCATCCCAACCAAATATAACTTTCAAGTCCAATTCAAGGTCTAATCCCAGTGATTACAATGTCTTTGATCAGTTGAAAAGAACCCTTGCACAAATCTCCATCATGGAGTTGCTAAAAATTTCATCCACCCACAAGAAAATCCTTCAGGATGCATTGGCTTCATCCACCGTCCCTGCAGATCTCAATGCAGAACAATTCCAAGCTATGGTCAAAAATATCATTACTTCGGATGTCCTCACATTCTCCAATCAAGATTTTCCCACTCAGCCATCTCACAATTGTGCACTCCATTTAGAAGTCCTAGTGCATAAAACAAAGTCAAGCGAGTCTTGGTGGATGGAGGTGTAGGTTTGAACATTTTCTCCCTCAAATTCATTAAGAACTCAAAAATATTAGAGGATTCCATCAAAAAATGCAAAGGTATCACAATCAGAGTGTATGATGATCAAGAAAGAGTGTCCCAAGGCACAATTCAAATCCCTATTCAAGTAGGGCCAGCTATCACATAAGTCACCTGTCAAGTCCTAGACCTGAACTTGTCTTATAACATTCTCTTGGGACATCCATGGATCCACACAATGCAAGTAATAGCATCAACCTTCCATCAATGTGTCAAGTTAAAATATGAAGGACAAGAGGTTACCATCCATGGGGATCCCAAACCATTTTCTTACTGTAAGAACCTAGAGGCAAAATATTACAAAATCCCTCAAGTGCCTAAAAATGATGAAGGACCATCCACACCATACATTGACCCAACCACTGTCACTTCCACTTTTGTGACAGAGACACCTGCCATCCCCACCATCTCTGATATCAAGGTCATCATCTAGGAAAATGATTGCAGAAACTATACAATGCCCAAAAGTGCTTTGTGGGAGGAGAATTACCACAATCTCCCAAATCATGAGGATGACCACTACCAAATGAAGCTTCCACATCCCAAACATCTATTGAATGATATTCCAACTTCAGAAGTTGGGGAGATCTAGGCCAAGAAGTAATAAAGGAAGACCTTTCTAGGATGCTATATCAAGATAATAGACCTATAGCTAATTTACCTATGGATGATAGCAATAAATGTTTGCAAATGATGCTTGCCATGGGTTATGATAGAAACAAGAAGATTGGCCAAAATGACAATGGGCTCCATTATTATTGAAAAACACATAAGAAATCTTGGCCTTGGTTGTACCCTTCCTAGAATAACCATACGTGGATGATCCTCCCCAGTTAGAAGGAATAAGGTACCTCCTCAAGTATCGAGATCCCCTCCATAGATGTTAGCTCTATCCCCTAGGTCATCAACCCAAGCTCAACAGTTACCTGTATCTATAGGTCGAGTCATAGACAACTTTACCCTCAACATCACCGATGTATGTAGTAGTAGTGAGGATGACGAGCCTGAAAGAGGCATACTTGCTTTATTTGAAGACTCAAGTCTTTTCATGATTAGTACCCTATCCTATGAATCCGAGAACCAACTTAATGAAATAAGACTAGTTTATCCCTAGTTGATTGACTATGACCAACGAGGACCGCCAATTCTCGACACATTTGAAAATGATGAGGCACTCATAGAATTCATGGGGCTAAGGGATAAAATCCCATGTGGCAATCACAAAGCAGGGTTCCTCATAGAGTTGGACACACACACATACTATGGGGAGATGATTGAATCCCTTAGTCACAAAAGTGAAAGAATGAGAATAATCTCCAGGTCCTTGAGTGAAAACCACCCCATGGCACTCTCTGACCCTAAAAGAGTAAAAAGAAAGGATGGATCTGATGATGAAAACCTCTTTGAGGCACCTGAATATGAGGGATTCAATCTTCCTCTCACAGCCTTTCATTAGGAGAAATCAGCAGTGCTGGCAAAAAAATGTAATCAATTCAACTTGGGGACAGAAGAGACTCCACACATCACCTTCTATGTGGAATCGCTACTATTAGAAGAATAGGAACTCTTGGCTACATTCTTAAGAGAAAGAAATGTTAAATTAGCATGGACATATGTTGATATGCCTGGACTTGATCCAAAAGTAGTGGTTCACCACCTAACAGTCTAACCTAAAGCAAAACCAGTAAAACATAAGCTAAGAAAGATCCATCCTTAGATCGCTCTACTAGTCAAAATGGAACTAAAGAAACTACTGGATGCAGTATTTATACAAACAATTTCCTACCTAGAATGGGTGTCTAAGCTAGTACCTATCTCAAAACCCACTAGAGGCATTAGAATCTGCACAGACTTTAGGGACCTGAACAAAGCATGTCTGAAAGATGACTTCCCATTTCCTAACATAGACATGATTGTGGACATGACTATAGGATACACAATTCTTTCACTAATTGACAGTTTCTTAGGGTATAATCAGATAAGGATTATCAAGGAAGATCAACACAAAATAGCCTTCACATGTCCATGGGGGACGTACTCTTGGAAAATGATGCCATTTGGCTTAAAGAATGTCAGGGCTACCTACCAGAGGGAAATGACACTAATATTCCATGACATGATCCATAAAACTATGGAGGACTATGTGGATGGCATTCTTGCTAAATCCGAGAAAAGGAGAGATCATATAGCAACCTTGAGTGCATTCTTTGATAGGTTGGAAAAGTATAAAGTTTTCCTAAATCCTAAGAAGTATTTCTTTAGTGTATAGTCAAGAAAGCTACTAGGATACATAGGATCAATGAGAGGCATCGAAATAGATGTCGTAAAGGTAAAATCCATCCTCAAGATGGAGGCACCTAGAACACTAAAGCAGTTGAGAGGTCTCCAAAGTAGACTCCAATTGATCCATCCACAGATTCATAGCACAACTCGTAGATAAGCAAGTACCATACTCTCACTTACTTCACAAAGGAGTAATGTACAAATGGGATTAAAAGTGTGACCAAGCCTTTAGTAAAATCAAAGAATATCTGCTTACACCTCTAGTATTAATGCCACCAATTCCAAAGAAGCCTTTGATCCTCTACATTTCATCAATAGCAGCAACCCTTGGTGCTCTCTTAGCACAACATGATGAGAATGGAACAAAGAGGGCCATTTAATACATTAGTCGTACAATGGTCGGACATGAGTTAAACTACACATTTATTGAAAAGGCTTGCCTAGTTGTGGTGTTTGCTTCCCAAGGGTTTAGACATTACATGTTAGCACACAAAATTAAGCTCATTGCCAAGATTGATCCTCTCAAGTACTTGTTGTCAAAGGCGATGCCCACAGGAAGAATGGCTAAATGGGTTATGATTTTATTAGAGCATGACATTGAGTATGTAGAGTGAAAGGAAATCAAAGGTCAGGTAATTATAGATTAGTTGGAAAAAGCGCACATCTACTTAGAGAATCTACTTATACCAGAGTTTCTAGATGAATCAATTTTCAATCTCAACATAGTTGACCATTGGAAACTCTACTTTGATGGTTCATACACCCAACATGGATCAGGAGCTGGGATCTTCTTCATCACCCCACAAGGGGATTGCATACCAAGATCCTATAAATTAACATTTCCCTGCACCAACAACATAGCAAAATATGAGGCCTTAACTATAGGTCTCAGAATAGTAGTGCAGTGGCACATAATGGCTCTTAAGGTATATGGTGACTCACAGCTTATCATAAATCAAGTCAATGATGAATACCAAAAAAAAAATGACAAGCTGACTCCTTACAAGAAGTTGATAGATAGCCTCAAATAATCCTTCATAGAAATCACATTTGAGCAGATTCCAGGAACTAAGAATAGAGCAGCAAATACCATGGCAACTATCAGATCCCTCCTAGATATCCCTCTCAACATCCCAAAGTATGACTTCTTGTACCAACATTTGAGGTACCAGAGTCAAAAATTTTGTGTGAAATCCTTGGCCCCGACAATCACTAGTATCATGAAATTTACACCTACCATAGGATATGAGTCCTCCCTGCTGATTTTCCATCAAGCCTTAAGAGAACATTCATCAAGAAAGCATCTTGTTTTTTCATCCTAGGAGAAACCCTATATCGTAAGAGCATAGAGGGAACCCTGTTAAGGTGTCTCAATCTTGAGGAAGCCCTAACAACTCTAACTAAGGTGCATAATGGTATCTATGGTTCCCATTCAAGTGGTATGACCTTGGCTAAGAAAGTGTTAAGAACTAGGTATTATTGGCATAATATGGAAGAGAAGCACATGACTATGTCAAAAGGTGCCTACAATGTTAGTAGCATGGGGACCTCATTCGTGCTCCAGCTCAAGAGCTCCATTCAATTATTACACCATGGCCCTTTTCATAGTGGGGGCTTGATCTCATTGGAAAAATCACCCCAACCTCATCCAACGACCATAAATTCATTAGATCACCGCCATCGAGTATTTCACAAAGTGGGTGGAGGCTATACTAATGACATACATAACTAGAAAGTAGATATTGAAGTTCATCCTGAACTACCTCATATGCCACTACAATGTCCCACAACCCATTATCTCAAATAATGGGACACCATTCAAGAATTAGGATGTCCATGAGCTATGTGAAAAATTCAAAATACAACATCACTTCTCCACCCCATACTATTCCCAAGGAAATGGCCAAGTAGAAGCTACCAACAAAACTATCTTAAAAATCCTCAAGAAAGCAGTCAATGACGTAGGTCATGACTGGCATCTATAGCTAAATACTGCCCTTTGGGCCTATCAAACCAGCATCCACACTCCCACAAGTGCCACCCCATTCTGCCTAGTCTATAGATCAGAAGCCATACTGCCAATAGAGATTGAGCTCCCATCTCTCAGAATCATTGTATAATAACATCATGGATGAGGAATATTAGGTTTCACACCTTAACGAGATAGAATTAATTGATGAGCAACATCTGAATTCCTTGAACCATTTTCAAGTGTATCTAAATCGACTCAAGAGGAGTTATAACAAGAAAATCAGAAGCAGGACCTTCCAAATCGAGGAGCTAGTACTGAAAGAGAATCAAAAGAATGTGCCTAATCCACATAGCAAGGGAAAGTTTGAGCCTAATTGGTTGGGCCCATTTTTTATCACAACAAGCTACAAGTTAGGAGCATATCAATTATCAATTATCAAGTCTTGAAAAAATGGTTACCCTGATAAAAACTTGGAAAACAGGCATCTTGATGACAACAAAAAAGTCAAAAAAATCAAAAATACAAAAAAAGGATTCAAAACAATAAAGAAAAATAATCACCCTCTAGTGAAAACCACATCGGTGGCACTTTGGGAAAGTAACTTCATGAAAACCTAGCAAATAGGCACCATGTGTAAATAAGCGCTTTCCATCCATCTTGGTCTATGTGACTTTCTTTGCATCTTTCACTCATCCATCCATCCATCACACTTTATCACATCACATCCATCCACATCCACATTATAGGTTGGTCTTGTGTTCGTGTCATGATCCCTCCTAGAGCTACTCAACCCACTTCAAAGGTTAGTTGGTCCTACCTATATTAGAGTAGTCTATCGCATCATGTCGGGGGCATGTTCTACATTGGATCAAATTCATGTACATTCTTGAAGTCTTAAAATCAGAAAATCCCAAAAACATCAAAACATCAAAAATCCAAAAACATCCAAATCATATCAAAATCCAAAAATAGAGTCGTCTTTCCAAACTACGTCATCTCTGAGCTTTGAACATAGGAAAGGTTGATCTTTGATCATCTCCTGAGACATCTAGGTCAGTCTTATAGGATTCCATCATAATAAGCTGACATCTCATCATGTTCATATCTTCATCTTGTAAATCATTCAAGTCATTAGTCAAACTACGAGGTCTCTCTGTGTATAACATAGGCAAAGCTAATTTGTTGATCAGTCCCTAAGGCCCCTAAGATAGGCCTTTAGGTTAGGTCCCTTGGTTAGAATCTTAGAAAAAAACCTAGAAATCAGAAAACTCAAAAATCAAAACATTTGAAAAAGATCAAAAATACCAAAAACAACCTCAAAACATTTCAAAAAATCAAAACATTGAAAACACCCAAAAAATCCATCCATCTGTCTCATCTCGCTATCACCCACAATAAGCATCAATCATCACCCTCAACCTTCGGTGAAACAGTTCGAAACAAGTCTAGTAGTCAAACGTGAAAACATAAACGTCAAAGTCTCAAGCCTAAGTCAGTCAGTAAACAAGTTGGTCAACTTTTCATATCAATAGCTTATCAGTCTTAAATCAATCTCATCATCATCTGATAAAATCATGTCCTAGGATGAATCCTTCCTAGAATGGGCACCTTTTATCAAACCAAGCACCTTGGATAAACGAAATGACATTCTTCCATCCACTAACATGTCCTAGGATATATCGTTCTGATAATGGACATAATCTATTGGCAATAAGTTTCAGTTCTTATCCTTCAAAACATATTTCCCTTTGGCTAGCGATATGAAGAACATTAGTTTATTTGTTTACTTGATTTTATCTTGTTTGACTTATCTTATTGCACTCATTCCAAGGACTTCTCGATGATATCCAAATGAAGGATTTAGAGAGATAGGAATGGGGCAACAATCATTATCTTTTTCTTTTGTGCTTGTTGGATATTTTTGTAATATAACCTTGGTCATACGTGTTTTGTTTAGATGTAGGTAGGATGTTTTAGGTATCTTCTTGACCAAAAAGGAAGGCTTGCCTTCCTATGTTTTGGTCTAAGATATTTTGAATATCTAAACTACATTTCTAAATAAGGTTCTGTATGCCAAGTGTGAACAAGATTACTCCTATCTGATTGTCAAATCAAAGTTCATCACACTATGTACAATGCCATCCCGGTTCTCTATACCTTGATGCATCGCACCATGTGTTTAATCAAACATAAGGTAATTGGCCCTTTGCAAATCCCAACTCCTTGGCAAGTAGTCATCATCATTTACATCATCATCTCCTATGTCTTGTTCGATCCTCTCTTCCATCTTATTCTTCTATCCTTACTAACATTTCTATCCATATTTGTGTGATGTTTAAAAATACACATGAGGCTACCCATGGCTGATGACTGTCTATGCATCATCAAAATTGTCTACTTCAAATATCTGATCTTTCTAAAGATTTATCTTTCGTCCTCTAATCACTAGAACCACTCCTCTCACATTTTATAGCGATCTTGATCGAAAATTGACATTTCCATTCGATTTCTTGAGGGGGTAGTATACTAGTGTAATTTTTCTTGCTAGGGCAATAGTGGGGCATCCGAAAATTAGAGAATTTTTTACTTTTGATCATGACAAGATTATTCTTTGAACCAATGCAGCAAGTGCATCACTTCAAAGAGGGGCAAAATGTAGACATGGAAAATATACCAATTTACATTGTACATCTGATTTTGACTACTAACACCATTTCATCCTAAATCATCCCTCAATCTAACTATTTAATCAAATTCCCTTATTTGATTAAAGTAATAAATTTCCCTCCCTTAATTAAATAAATCGTGTATTTGATTAAGTCTCTCTCTTTTGTTAATTAAATCAATCAATCTGATCTAATTATCCCTATTTAATTAAATAATGAATTTTATTTAATTAAATCTCTAAAGTCTATCTCATTAAATTAAATAAATCAAAGCCTTATTTAATTTAATCTAACTCCATCCCCATTAATTAAATAAAACAAAAATATTTATTTAATTAAATCTTTAAATCATATTATTCTCATTTTGATTTAAGTCAACCCATAAATCTAAGTCAAAATGGTCAAATCACCTAATCCCTTATTAAATTAACCTTGATTAATTTAATCCTTATGCATGTCCCATCCTCCATGTTTTTCCACTTGCAAAAGAAAATAGATTTAATTCATTTATTATATCTCTATTTTCCTTCAACTTGGCATAATGGAGGAATATTCCTCAAATTTGAACTCAAAATCTAAGTGGCCTTTGTCCTTCCAACAAGGCATTTATGTCACCTTACAAGTGTTTTTTGCTTTGAGCCAAATGGGCATTACTCCATTTGACTCTCCATCCACCTTGTCATTTCAACATTTTCAAATTTCAAGTATTTGCATGTATGGGCACATTCATCAAAATGTGCTCATTCCTTCCACCATTAGCATGTTGACAAGTGGCACCTTGCCATTGGATGAAAGCTAGTCCCACATTGCTTCATTTTGGGAATTCTATAAATAAGAGGTTTCTCTCCTCATTTGAAGATCCATAATTTGAATAAACTTACTATAATAAATCTTCAAGCATTTGCATTTTTATCAAATCCATAGCTAGGTTATTGAGGTTTTTCATCATGGATCATACTTGAATCTTCAACAAAGTGGATCACTCTTCATCAATCTTCAACATTACATCATAGGAGTTGGGAAACAACCAATTTTTATATCAAATTGGCACCAATTCCCCCATGGGATCAAGACTTTGCTTGTTTTAATAGGATTTGATCTATTTTATTGTGTTCTTCATTCTTCTTTCCTATTTTAAGCATTGCAAATAGATTTCTTGGGGAACTTAGATTCTAACTTGCATTTCAATCTTATAAGGTGTTTATTTCTTGTGTTTTTCAGGTTCTAGAGTGATCTTGGTTCACATTACCTAATGAACTTTCATCTTATAAAAAATCTTTTTTTTTGAGGCATAGCTAATATGTATTTGCTTATAAATAAAATAATATATATTTATTTAATCATAAAGTACTTTGGCTAAATGTTTAATTTTCATAAGAATAAATACTTTTATATTAATTTATTATAGATCATATAATTATTTGATGTTAATGTTATATTTAATGTTTAAAATTGTAATTTTTTTAATAAGATGTTGCAAGTGGGTAGTCCAGGGCCTTAAGTATTGGGGACAAAGTCCAGATCGGAAAGATTATTATTAGTTTTTAATTTGGTCAAGGGATTTTAATGTTGGAATGCAATTTGATTTTTATGTGCATTTATTTGTGAAGGGAAAATGTGTTTTCGTTTGAATTATCCTTTTATTTGGATATTGTATTGATGGAAATTGAAGAGTTGGGATTTATTTTATTTCAAAGAGGGAAATTTGAATGGTCGTGGGGAAAAGGAAATGAAATTGTTGTAGATTGTTCTCTTTATTTATTTATTATTTGTTTCTAGGAGGAATAGGGGGATGGTTAGAATGAATTGGTTGTAAAATGGTATTGGCTAGAAAAAGACTCGGTAAACATTGGACGGGTTGTTTGGGTTAATCCAAGCTTGGCCAGCAGAGGTATGCTAAAATTGCATTGGTAATTTTTGTGTTGTTATAGTATTCTTTTTAAATGGTTGAGAAAAATATTGTTAGCTAGTATTTTGTGTAGTAATAGGGGGATTGGGTGGGTATAAGGAACAGATCTCGCCTAAGGGGTGAAAGCCTCCTTCATTTGGCATTGAGGAGGGCATAGAGCCTCTCTTGGGGATGTTTGATTAAATATGAAAGGTATGGAGTTGTGTATGAAATTGGAGTGTTGTGAATGGAAGTTTGGTTTATTGTAATGATTGGAAGTGGGTTGAATAGTGGAAGGTTGTATGGTGGTGGCTATGTGTGGAGATTATTGGAAGGATGGTGGTGGTTGTGTGAAGAGATTGTTGGATGGATGCTGGTGGTTGAATGATTGTTTGTTGTTCCCCAAGAGGGAAGGGAATCCCCCTTCTCCCCCTTTACAAGAATTTTGAGAATGTATTCTTTGTTTGTGAGTCAATGTTTAAGGTTTTTTGTTCTTTCATCTAAACTGTGCATATGGACTTTGTCTCTCACTCGAGGGTGGACTTTTTAGTCCTATGGTTGGGAGGAGAGAAGCATAGGGCTGCTCTATTTTGTGTTTCATTTTTTTTTTTTTTAAATAATAAAAATATATATTTTGGATTTATTGGAGGAAATTTTATATGAGTATCTTGTGTATTGCTAACCCCATTGTTTTGTTGTGGCAAGTATAAGCAGATTGAACAAAAGCTCTTAGTTAGATTACGTTGTAGATTCTATTTCTTGATGGAGAATTATAGAGATAGCAATGTCAATCGGTTTCATTATTTCATTGTTTTATAGAATTCAAAACTATCTTCCTCCGTCAATAGACTCTTTCTCTGTTTGCACAATCGTTTCACATGTCTTTTCCCTGATATCAATCTTCACTCGCAGGTTACTCAGTAGGTATTTTCTTTAAAGAATAGAAAATTTATCTATGTTGTTCGAAGGTATATGTAGGAAAAGCCGTCCTAAGACTATTATTGCGGTAATGTCTCTTTCAGAACAAGCATTTACTTTTTCCAGCGTAAACCATCTTATTCTGTAAACTTTGCATGCTACAGGACCAATACATGGCTAACTCCCTTATTAGTTTAGTTAGAGTCTTTCATTGGTTATTAACCACACATGCCAGAATTTAGTATTCTGCATTAACTCATATTTATATCTGCCTCTTGATATCTTGTGCGGAAGTCTTGAACTCTTAATAAAAGAAAACATAATTTTCGAATGCTACATTGTTATTTGGAAGAGTATGTATTAAATTTTGTAACGGTTCTCACTTAATGTTTTATACCCGGCCATCGCTTCACTACCATAGTCTTTGCATATTTGGCCTAGTCTTCACAGTCATTGCATAGCTTATTCAGCCTTCGCTTTGTATTCTTCAGACTTTGTATTGTTTCATGGCCATCACAAAGCACTCTCAGCCTTTACACAGTTGTTGACTAGATATTATTGCTTACTATCTATAACGATGCACAACTATTATATTTCCTTTAATAATCATCGTCGAAGAAAGGAATTTATCTTGATATGCATGTTTCACATTACTAAATCTATTCTCTACAAAACTTAAGAAGTGATTTTATATTAATAAATCCAATGGCAGCTTTTGTTTGAGTCTCATGCACGGTAATTATGGAAATCCCTGGTATAAGGGTTAACATTCCATCATTGTTATGCGTTGAATTTGTAACTGACCGTTTTAGATTATTCGATACTCATTCTTTATTTGTCCCATTAAGTAATCAAAGATATGTAAATATTAGTTGCTTGATATTATTATGAAAACAGCTGTGGAGTATTAATGTATTTATATATGAGTTTATATTGATACTTGACTACGATCACAATGTATTTTAGCATATAGCTAATATTTTTGTTTAAATATTATATTGAGTATTAATGTTGGCAGATTTCCTTGTGTTCAGATATTTGATTGCATTCATAAGCTTGAATTTCATTATTTCTTTATTCTCTCACTATATGTAAGTTTTTTTAATATTTAATTTGTGAAATAATTCTTTATTCATGTGCAGTGATAAAGGCTTCAATATTTTATCATTAAGAGTAAATCTAATTAAATCAGATATAAGTAGTTTGACTTTTACTAATTATTCTATTAATCAAATTAATTTTTTCCATTTTATTAGTTATCACTTGGGGTGGGCATTACATTTTTACTAACAAACTTCTTGGTAGAGTACAATCAAACCCAAGATACATAGATGTGATGTTGTCTCCTAACTATTATTTAACAAATTTACTACTAGATGAAATTTCAACTAATCATTTTATGGCCATTGGACCACTAAACAAATGGAGGTGTCCCAAAGATAAGAAGTGCATATCATAACCCACAAGGTAGATTGACAAATATAAAAATTATATAACCATCCCAAAGAAGATTGAAAACTACTTATAAAGTCATTCCACAAACATTTAGAAATGAGGAACTAAAAAAGAACTAAGCATGGACCTCTAAGTGACACACAAAATGAAGGTCCATATGTAGCTTCTTAAATGAGGAAAGGATTCACAAGTTACAACTACAAATAAGCCAACCCACATAGCACACATTGCATAATTAACTTGAGGACCTTTAAAAATAAAAGTTTTCCAACAAGACCAACATAGTGAAAAATTAAGATACCAAAACATTATCCTACATGTAGGTGAATATTTTCTACTTTTTCCTTTTCTTTTATAGCTTGCTATAGAAATCTTGAATGCTCCTTTTTCCTATTTAAAACAATTATACTTTAAGGTTCTATTGACCTATTTGGTCATCTTTGGACATTAACACACTTTCCTTCATTGCACCCTTCTATATATTGTTGGAAGTTTGTGTTGTCATTGATGTCAACAGACCTTTGTTGTTGCATTGATGTCAACCTATGCAAATGATTTGATTGGTTGCATTATCTTGTTATTAGTGGAACCAATGATGTCAACATCTAGTGTTGTTTTGATGAGCATGTGTTGGTGATGTTCAACCTATTGTGTGGTTGAGTTGTTGAGAAGGTGTTCAAGATGATGTTGGTGCTTGGTTTCCAAGTACTTATGAGAAAATTTGAATTAAAGAGGAAGCAGTGTGGTAAATGGTGTTTAGTGTATTAGAGTGGTGTTTAGTGTTTCGCTCCACATTTTCTTATGGATGAAGATTTTCTTATATTGTTTAGATATGTTGATCATAGGTGTTCAAAGGTGTTATATCCAAAGTTTCTTGTTCTTGATCATTGTGTATGGAAAGTTGTGTACACCAATGTGCAAACTATGAAATTAATGTTGTTTGGGAGAAATGGTTTTGCTCTATGCTTCTCCACTATTTATTTTTTGGTCTTGTGAATCTAAGGGTGTGCTTACATTTATCATATCTATCTCTAATCTTATTTGTTCAAACTTTGGTGATCCATAAGGTTGGATTTAGGTTTTGCTGAACTGTAGATTTCTGGGTAGGATTTATAGTCTACTCTTACACTCTCAGGATGTTTCACCTAAAAGGAGAGAGATAAACCCCACTCAAAATTCTAGGTGGATCACTCAAATTAGGAAATGTATGATTTTATTAAGGATAAATGAGATGAGCTAAATGCAACTAAATGAAATTTTCAACTGATTATAAATGCAAAACCTAAGAAACAATTGATGTTTGAAAACACAATGTGATATGCAAGCATGAACTAAACATGAACAAATGCAAAACATAAAGAAGAAGGTTGAATCAGAGTGCACCTAGGTAGATAATGAAGAATATGGAGTGTCTTGAATGCTGATAGAAATCACTAAAAATCACCAGTGGGACTCATTCGCCACTGATGTCAAATCAGTCTTGCTTCTAATGAAAACTTTTGAGAATAGGTTTTTGAGTGTCGGGATCTAGAATTTGACAAAATATGGATTTCCAACCTTAAGGTGGGACTCATTCACCATTGATGGAAAATTAGTCCACTCCCAAAATTTTGTGAAATTAGGGACCAATCCTATAGCACCAAATCTGAGGTTGTTTGCTTGTTAGGTTGATAGAGTCAAATATGTAGAAAACAAATAGAATGTCTTCTCCAAACTTGAAATAGGTTGTAGTTGACTTGAAACACTTTTTTGACTTCTTGTCCACTTTTCAACACCTAATAGCTTGTCAAATCTACATACATAAGTCTACAAACACACATGCAAAGGGGAAAAATGGTTAAGGGTTAGGTTATAGGGATTTTCCTTGGTCAAATCCCACTTTGGTATTCAAACCCTTAATGAAATAATGAAATGGAAGAGAATGATAAACAAATAACATGCAAATGATATCAACTTACCAAACCCTTGTTGAAGAAAATCTGAAGATATATCAATGGCTGCTACAAGATACTTGATTGATGCTTGATTAAATGATGCAAAGTTCTTGAATGGATGACTGAAGTAGTGAACTTAATGAATGGGGGTTAGAATGGATGTAAAAAGACTTATTTATACACACTTGTGCCTTAGTAACCCAAAGATACCTCATCACATATCGACATAAGGTGATTTTAAATAAAAACCCAAAAGAAAATTTGAAATGTTTTAAATTTTGAGCCAAGACAGACTTATTCGCCACCCATGGAAAATGGGTCCCACCTTGCACTTGAAAGTGGGTGTTGGGAATTATCTTGCATTTAATGTTGTTTGTCAGGTTTACATTAAGAAACACACTTAATTAAGCATTATAAGGGCATAAAGGGGTCAAATAAATCATAACAAAGGTGCAGGAATATGGCTTCTAGTGTTGTCATTGATGGCAACTGAAGTCATTTCCATGGTCTGTAGATCAATATCTAGTCACACCGGAAAATAAACTAAAATACTGTGCATTACCAGCAAAATACTTGAAGAAAAGGGTATCCAGTCAGTCAGTTAATTTGTCTACTTCATTGGATCATCATCTTGAGTTGTGGATCCCCGAGATTTCTTTTTGAGCATGTACGTTATCTTATTATTGAATTTTGTGCTATTGCATTAGTTGTATGAGCTTGGAGGTCCAGTAGGATGTTTTCTGTTTATTTGCTCATTGTAGTTGACTCAATGAATTTGGCATTTTGTGGATGTGTAAAGTGAAATTATTTAAAATGTTTTTATGTTCAAATATTTAATTATGGGTCCCAACTATAGTCTAGCCAATGGTGTTAGATCCACATTGAAAATTTATTTGTAAATTTGGGCCAATAGTTGATAATATTTCCAAGTTTTATTAAGGCCGACCTATAGGGACTTAATTTCTAGATGTGGATATATATAAGAGATTTGATATATCTTTTGGTATGTGAAAAAGGAGTGTGGTGGTGTATTGTAATCATCAAGAAGAGCGATTAGGAAATTATGCATAGTTTCACTTGTGCATTAATATTTTTATAGTGTGAATTGTGCAGAGCAGAGCAGAATTGTTGAATCGGTCAAAAGGACAAAAGATAATCTACAAAGCTTAATCAAAACTATAATCAGGCATTGTAGATACTATTTCATTAGTTCACTCTTTTGGATCTATTCCAAATATTTGTAGGGCAGTGAGCCCATCCATTTTGAGTCATGAGCTCTAGGCGATGAGCTTGAATGCAAGTGCATTCTCATTTTGTACTTCTCATTTTGGGTATACTTATATTATATTGTGGACTGGCCATCCACCATGGTTTTTCCCCTAACAGGGTTTCCACGTAAAAATTTTAGTGTTATAGAGTTGTAATTATTTTCTTTCTGTTGATGCATATTTCTTTTGTTGAATGATTAAGTAAGTTAAATGAAAGAATAATAAAATTAAGAAATTTGCACAACATTGATTCACACCCCCATTCTAAGTGTTTCTTGTTTCTAACAATTGGTATCAGATCTAGTTCTTTAGAAGAAGTCTTACAGCTTGGGGAAATCTTGGAAAGTGTTTTTCTATGGATACAAGTAGTCTTCAATAGCAACTTATGGTGGCCCTTGATTATCTAGACCAGTCAAAATCTGAGAACTAGGAATTTCAAGAAAATCTTGAGAATGCAAAAAGTTCATTCAATCACTAAAAGAAAAAATCAATGAATCAAGGGAGAAAATAAAGGAATTATGTGGTCAACTCAAATAGAAGAACAAGAGCATGGAAGATGAATAACTCAGTTTGGCTCTGAAAGAGATAAAAGAAGAATGTAAAAGGTTTTCCAAATAGAATGTTTCCTTGAAGTGTGAAATGGAATCTATCATGATGAGAATGACCAAGGAGATTAAGGATAGACATAAGAATGAAGAAAATCTTGCATAGTCTTTGAAAGAAAAATATGAACAATGTAGCTAACTAGATAATGAATTGGAGCAATCCAAGAATAATGAAGAAGTGTTTGAAAAGTAGCTTGATGATCTTAGAGATGAACTTGCTACTACAAATGAGTATAAGGAGAAATTCAAAGAAAGCTCAACCAAACTTGATGAACTAATCAAAGGATAGAGGACTAGTGGTGATAGACGAGGTTTTGGATATGAAGAAGGAGAAAGTTCCATATTTGGACAAAGGAACTCTAGACAAAGGAATTCTGGACAAGGAAGATTCAAACAAGGAATTCAGATGAAAGGAGCCAGAAGAAATCTAGTAAGGCAACCAAATGCTCAAAGATTTAATGGCTATTGTTATGTTTGCAACAAATTTGGTCATATGGATTCTCAATGTAGGAGTAGAATGAATACAGGTAGACCATCATTCATAGGTCAATGTTTTAATTGCTATAAGTATGGTCATAAGTCAAGTGAATGCAGAGTTTGGATGAATAACTTTCATATAGATGCCAGATGTTATGCATGCAATAGATTTGGACATGATGCTAACTAATGTAGATCAAGACAACTTGTCAGTGGAAGATTTGGTCTGGACAAAGAAATGTTGTGTGCCACAACTAAAAAAAATCTGGCCACATTGCTAGATTTTGTTAGAACATAAGAGGTCTGATAAAACAAAACATGCAATAGGATGTTAAAGTGAAAGGAAAAGTCACTATTGATGCAATCAAAAAGAAAATGCAGAAGAAATGGGTGAAGAAGAATACCTCTATAGAAGGAAATGCTCCAGCACCAGAAGCAACTTCTGGTAATTCCTTAGGGAATTAATTTTATGTCTCTGGCATAGGGGGAGCTATCAAGAAAAAACTCTTAAACCCTCTCTTGCAAGTGAATGATACTATAATTTGGATGTGTCAAGTAGGAGAGTTGATGCTTTTTAGATGTTGTTTGACCAATTAGAAGCATTAGTGAAGAATATTGGAGATCTGCATAAGAGTCATCTATCTTAGTTCTTGAAAGGAAGGAAATCAGATGAGTTAGGGCAAGGGCATTTATTGTAAACTAAAGGAGTTAGGTATGTGGGAAATAAAAGAAAAAATTCAACCCTCATTTTTCATATTTCATTTGGAGAGAAGCGGATTGGAGAGCTCTGACATGATCACTACAAATTTGTGGAAAGATTCAAGCATAAAGGAGAATCTGCGATCAAATTTTGTTTCATCCTTGAAAGGCATTTATTGAAAAACCTATAAATTTATGTGATTGCAATCATGTCTACATGTTTGATAGTAGAAGTTAAGGATAGGCCGCATCCAAAATTTAAATGACATTTGTATAATTCCATAGATACAGAGCCCTTAGGTTCATTTTCATTAGTGTCATATGAAGTCCTACATATTGAGGATATTAGGGCTTATGTGCATGCAAACATTGAATATTTTGGAACCTCTCATTTGATGGATTTTTACTCTCATCATATAATTCAAAAAGATCTTAATGTGAAACCAAAATTCAAAACCCTAGAGGATAAGAGATTTACACAATTTGCAAAATTTCCAATATTTGAAGAAGATGAATGGGTTCGATATCTGTTGAGCCATGTCCATGATGAATTCATGTCATTAGATGTGCCATTCAAAATCACAAAAGAAGCTATACATTTAGTTACAAGACTAAATTCCATCGGTAGACAGGCTCGCAATAGGATAGAAGAGCAATCATGATAGACGATATTGCCATAGTGGATGTAAAATTTGCATCAATGGTTATCAGCTTTAATATTTATCACTCAAGCTAGGAGAATTTAGTATCTGGCACAACTATCTATGCAACATATGAGATGGTCAAATAGAATACAGACTATGATTTGTCTGAACTGCTCAAAAGCCATTTATTGGAAAATTTGGGAAAAACCAAGAAGGATAAGAAGAACATAAATTCAAATATGGTAACCTATTGATATGTTTTCTTTTCTACTTCTCGGCTGAGGTTTTAGGAATTGGTAAAGTTCAATGGCATAATGATGAACTAGTAGCTATTTAGATAAGGAATATATTATTTGGGCTAGGTGATCGACAGACCCACAATAAAATGTTGTGGGGTTACTTTAAAAGATTTTAGAATTTAATGCATGCTAGAGAGAGAATTCCTCCCACAATAGTGGAACAGTACAGAGACACTATTTGCTTCATGGTAGACATTGACCAATTCCATATGGAAGCTTCTGATCCTAGAACAATTTGGATCATGCCTATGGGTTATAAAGTAGATGAGAAAATTTTGAAGATGTATGTAGAACACTTGTTGAATTCACCACTAGATCAGGTAGAAGAAAGGTTTGATACTTATGCAGAGAAAAGATTGCAGGTTCATTCAGAATTGTAAAAGCCTATGATAGTGAGAGGGGTAAGAAAAGAGACAAGACCTTGCAAAAATTATGTGAATTCCTGTGTAACAACTGAAAGAAGTGAGAAGGAAAAGAGATGAAGTTGAAGAAACTCAAGAGAAAGAAAAGGTAAAATCAGCTAGTCTAGGAACATCTCCTACTCACACTAGATTTACCAGGAGTTCCCTTGTAGCTCAGTCAAATCAAGCTAAGGCTTCTATAAAAAGGAAGAAGAATAAAATTACAAGATCTTACAAAGTTGTGTCTATAGATGAAGAGGAAGAAACTGACTTAGAAGTAGTAAGAGAGATAAAGGCTATTGGTACTCAGACTATCAAATTGAACAGGAAAAAATCTTTTGGCAAAGGAGAAGAAGCAAAGAGAAAGGCCAAAGTTGACAAGCCCAGTATGACTGTTGAGGAAGTTGAGAATGTAGTGGTGAAAGATGGAGATCTCAAGCCACACTATGATTGGTATGAGACCTTTGTTGAATCTAGTAAGAAAATTCTTGAAGAAGCAACAATAAATCATATGAATGTTTTTAATAAAGCTCTTGTTGAAATCATGTCTAGTTTGCCTACAAGTTTGTATGATGCTTTGGAATCTAGGAGGTTGAGTTCCAGATCAAAAGAAGAAAATCTAAGGAAGAGATTTCTTGTCGATCTGTGCCCAAAAATGACAATTGAAGAGATGGATTTATTCCTTGAGAAAACTAAAAAGGAATTTAAGAGCAAGATAAGAGTAAATAAACTCATGATTGGTGAAATTGACGTTGTTGTCAGTGAAACTAAGGAAATTATGGAAGAATTTTTGTCAAGGGATAAGATTAACATTGAGGAAATCAATATTGAAAAATGTTCAAGGAAATGAGCAAGTGAATGTGGAGGTAAATGAAAATAAAGAAGAGAATGTGAATGAGAACATTAATGTGTCTAATCCTCCAAAAATTGAGGATATTTTGACTTATCCTAATGTGGAAAATATAGAGACCCTTTTGGTAACTAAGGTCCCTGGTGAGGTATTAGCCAAGGAAAAAGAGATGCATAATGAAGAAGCTGAAATGCCTATAGTCAATCTTGAATAAGAATCCAAGGTTGAAAAAGAAAAGGATCAAGAAATTAGAATAGAGGAAGTGAAGAGATCTCTATTGGAGAAACAAGAAGAGTCTGATCTTGAGTTAGATGAAATCTCAATTAACCTATCCACTCTATCTCCAATTCAGATGATGAAGGTCACTAAAATTTCTCAAGCCAAAGCCAGTGAGAGGATACTAAAATCTCACATAGACGATAATGAACTATTAAATCTTGCATCTACAGTTTTACAAAAATTAATGCCTACTTATGTTATGGACCCATCAGGTTCCTCCTCCAATGAGTTAAAGAAGCTAATAAATTATGTAGATTCTCATTTTGAATCTTTAGAGAAATTAGCTTTGGTTAATGTGAAAAAGGAGTTCAAGGAGAAGAGAGTTGGTAGCCTAAATGAATTGATTGCCAAAGAAAAAGCTCTATTAGGAACTTTCATGAAAATTATTCAAGGTACTATGTCTAAAAGAGGAAAAGTGTACAAGTCTTGCTTGGTCTTGTCAAAATTTATTGAAGCAAATGAGAAGAAGGTGAAAGACATTGAACAACAATTGGTCACTATTTCCAATACTTTCAACCCATTATTTGGTAGTGTTTGTAAACAAGAAAGTCAAGTAATGTCCTTGTTCAACCAAATAAAGAGTCTGAAACTTCAAAATGAAAGGATTATTGGGAGAGTATGTGAACTCAGGTGATTAATAAGTACAAAGATTGAGGTAATGGTGAACTCTTTGAAAGGGGCTAAAGATGTTATGGCCACTCCAGATCCAGTAAGCATCGAAGTAGCAGAAACATTGTCATATCTTCTTTGCAGTCATATAATCATTTTGGAGAGTTTGAGAAGTGTTTGGGACTCAAACTTAAATGGATTGAAAAATGAATTTGTACATAGACATCTTCAAATTTTTGCAAGTCTTAGATTATGTTTGTACAAATTTGGAATTTTGGATTCCCCGATTTTGTCATTTATGTCAAAGGGGGAGAGAGTGCAATGAAAAATTCCTTGACATTATTAAGGGTAGCAGTATTTTGAATTTTTGTAGTGTACTTACCGGTTTTGACACTTAGTCATTTTTCACTAAGTGTTGCCATCAATTCCAAAGGGGGAGATTGTTGGCATATGGCTTCTAGTGTTGTCATTGATGGCAACTGAACTCATTTCCATGGTTCGTAGATCAGTATCTAGTCATACCGGTAGATAAAGTGAAACATCATGTGGTATCGATAAAATACTTGAAGAATAGGGTATCTAGTCAGTCAGTTAATCTATCTACTTCACTGGATCATCTTGAGTTGTGGATCCCTGGGATTGCTTTTTAAGAATGTGTGTTATCTTAATACTAAATTTTGTGGTATTGCATTAGTTGTTGTACAAGCTTGGAGGTTCGATATGATGTTTTCTGTCTATTTACTCATTATAGCCGACTCAGTGAATGTGGCACATCATAGATGTGTAAAGTGAAATTATTTAAAATGTTTTTATGTTCAAATATTTAATTACGGGTCCCAACTATAGTGTAGTCAATGGTGTTAGATCCACATTGAAAATTTATTTGTAAATATGGGTCGACAGTTGATAATATTTCCAAGTTTTATAAAGTCCGACCTATAGAGACTTAATTTATAGATGCAAATATATATAAGAGATTTGATATATCTTTTGGTATGCAAAAAATAAGTGTGGTGGTGTGTTATGATCATCAGGAAGAGCGATTAGGCGATTATGCACAGTTTCACTTCTACATTAAGATTTTTGCAGTGTGAGTTATACAAAGCATAACATAATTGTTGAATCAGTCAGAAGGATAGAAGATTATCTATAGAGCTTAATCAGAATTGTAATCAGTCATTGTAGATGCTATTTCATCAGTTCACTCTTTTGGATCTATTCCAAATCTTTGTAGGGCAATGAGCCCATCCATTTTGAGTAGTGAGCTCTAGGAAGTGAGTCTGAATGCAAGTGCATTTCCATTTTGTACTTCTCAATTTGGGTATGCTCATATTATATTGTGGATTGGCCATCCACCATGTTTTTTCCCCTAACAAGGTTTCTAGGTAAAAATTTTGGTGTTATGGGGTTGTGATTATTTTCTTTCTGTTGATGCATGTTTCTTTTGTTGAATGGTTAAGTAAGTTAAATGACAAAATAATAAAATTAAGAAATTTGCACAACATTGATTCACCCCCCCTCTTAGTGTTTTTTGTTTCCAACAAGAGGTGTAAATAGTGAAATTAAGCCTAAAAAAGTGTGAAATCTTGTTACAAGAATTTACAACACTTCAAAATAGGACTTGATAAGTGATGAAAAGGTGATTTTTAGGTGAATTTTAATGAATAGAGTCTAGAAAAGTGTAGAAATAGGAGAAGTCTACAAAGAGAGAGAACATCAAACACACATAAAATCAAACCAAAGAAAAAGAAAAAGTAATATACAAGGCTAGTGAGGTGAATGCAAATCAACCATCCAACAAGTAATCTATCTCCCAATCATGTTCATTGTATTGTGAGGGTGGTTGGCTATTCAAAGGGAGTATTGCAAGTGTTGAACTAGGAGATGTACCAGGTTCTTCACTTGGTATAGAAGATTTATCTTTTAAGCTCATGGTAGATGAAAATAAAGAGTTTAGATCATTTTTCACTTCTTCATCTATTTTTTTGATCTCCTCATCATCATCATCAAGATTGATTACGATAGGAGGACGAAGGGTTATTTCCAAGGAAGGATGTGTCAAAATTTGTGGCTGTTGGATCGGTTCATTTTGTTGTGATGGCTAGACTATGTTATCTTGTGGTGGATCAGGAGAAAGAGGGTGGTCATCTATTGCTTCTATCAAAGGTGGAGGTTGGTTTTATTTTTTTTGTTCCATATGAGACTAACGAGCAAGGAGACGATGACAATGCCTACGTTCTCTAGCACCATGGTTGCATTTTATCTTATTTTGAAGTTGTTTAAGGGTAAGAGTGGGTTGATCCATCATGGCTCCCTTTTCTTTCGAAGGGGGAAGAATAGAAGAAACCAAAGAAGATGGGTCAAGCACTTTCTCTTTAGCTTTATACACTTTTTTTATTGCAAGGAGGCATGACAAGATTGGTTTCATTTTCACTTAGTCATTTAAATGAGGAAGGGGAAGTGTTTATGGGTGGTTGTTCAAGAGGTTGTGTGGTTTGTTCAATGTCATACTCAGGCTAAAGCATGGTTGTATCTAGGATAGGAGGAGTGGAAGTGGATGGGGACATGTTATGAAGAGACAATTAAGCTATGCATTTGGCTTTGAACTTTTGATAGGCTATGAAAAAGGAATCCTTACGAGGGGTGATGGGTTCCATAGGTTCAAGCCAAAAGGCTCCTAAGGAAAAATTACCTTTAGAAGATAATGGATTAAAGCCACTTTGGTGTATGGAAAATATTTCATTTCCTTGTGGAAACTTCAAACATTTATGAACAACCAAGGGGACTGCTTTCATCGAGCGGACCGAAGGATGATCCAGCCGTAGATGAAATTGGTTTGATTGTGGAATGATAGAAAATTTTATATCCAAAGTTTTAGATCCTACTTGTAATGGGAGTACGATTGATCCAATCATAGGTCATGCAAAAATAGTATGTGTTTTAATCAATGCAATGGATTTATTATAACCTTCTTGATACAACTCATGTAATACTAAAATATCTTATGTGATCACATTCGAACCATAGGTAGGATCTATTAATATCCCATTAGTGGGCTTATCATAGATTCTATCAGCTATGTAAAGAGGACCATCTAGATTTTTTATAAGTATATCTTTGGAAGAAAAAGTGATATCGAGAGTTTAGTTGGTTGGGCCCTTATGAGGGATAACATCTATCACACCCACAAGTTCATCCATAGGATTAACTTGGGTAACATTTGGAGTTATATCAATTTTTTCATTATTTGTATCAATGTTCATGACTTGAGGGTTTGAAGGTTCACTAGCCTCAATGGGGTAAACCCACAATAGTGGGTTACAATTTTTTGAATGAAGAAAAATTAGAAATTCCCATCAAAAAATTAAAAATGGTTTATCCCTTCTAATGAAGGGGGTTCGAATGAACCACCCCCCTTCTAATGAACCCCCCTACCCCTTCTAATGAACCCCGTCTTGCACCATATAGGGGGGGTTCGAATGAACCCCCTTTCTAATGAAGGGGGGTTCTAATGAACCCCCTTTTTTCACCTTCCTCTCCACCATTTCAAAATTTATTCATTTTTTTTACTATCAAAGCTTGGGAAGGAGGTGCAAATGGAATCAACTTCATAAACCAAGTTGGATGATTGTAGTGATCGAAACGTCCTTTCCAACAACTATAAATTTAATATATTTTATTTTTTAGTTTTACTGTACATAGGTTTTTCATCGAACATCAAGTTTGGTGAAAAATCATTGTGGAAAAATAGTAAATTTGAGGGAAAAAAATTGAAAAATATATATGAACTAGGTATTGATGTCCTCGTTCCAACAAAAAAAGAAAAATTGAATTTCAATACATACCAAAAAAGTTATGTGAGCCGAAGTGCACCTATGTCTAAATTATAAATGTTTTGACTTCAAAACTTAATTAAGAGAAAAATATTCAACAAAATTCTATGAAAAAAAATGAAAGCACTAGATACTTGTGTTACCAACCTATATTCAAAAGAATCAGAATTTTATCATTTATAAAAAAAAAGTTATGCGAGCCGAAGTACACACCACTTTTTAAAAGTGTTGTTTACTATTAAAAACTAGTTATCAAAGGATATGCAAAAAAATTATAATTTAATTTCAATTTAAAAAAAAAATATACGTTTAAAATCTACTGACAAAATCTCACAAATCACTAGTTTACATCATTTTCAAATTCCTAATAGTTTACCTACTATAAGTCTCAGAAAGTGAAGTTTTCTCTGAAAATGTTGATTTCAATGTCAAGTTTGGCCAAAAAGTGTAGCCCATTATTGTGGGATGACCCCTTGACAAATGAAACGTTGTGTTTAGGCATGGGGTTGGTAAGGATTTGTAAATTTTGGTTAGGGGGTGCTACAAACTTATTGCCTTGATCATTGACAGGTCTGCAATGGACAAATTACTAGAATCAATAAGGCCTTGAACTAAGTGTTTGAGATGCTTACATTATTTGGTGTCATGTCCATTTTGGAAATGAAAATGAAAATAATCATTTGGTTTAAAGTTGGGTGGTAAAGGCTTGGTGGTATCAAGCATTTTAATGATAGGCAAAGTGATCATTTGTTGTTGTAGCAATTAGTTCATTACATTATGGAGAGTATCAGGTAAAGGAGTAAATTGTCTCTTTAGGTCCCCATAGGTAAAGAGTGTCGCTACTTTAATAGCTGCCACTTGACCTAGAATAGGTTGGGTTGGTTGCAGAGAAGGTGGATTGAACTGTAAAAAGCCTCTGTTTGGTTTTCTAAGCTTTTGTGCATTGTTTTGGTTGTTTTTCTTAGACTTCTCAACTCAGTTAGAAGTGGACTTTGAATCATGACTAGAAACAAAGTTGTGATAATCACAAAGGGTCATACATAAATGCATGAATGAAGGGAATTTCATCATAGTCATCTTATCTTGAAGGTGAGTGTGCAAGTTTTCAATAAATATCTTATGCAGATGTGAATCAGGGATTTTGACATCAATTTGAGCATACAATCTCTGATATCATGAAATGAAATCAGTTAATTTTTCATCTGTATGTTGTCTGCATCACATTAAATCAGCCATTGTCTTTTTAGGAGTCATATGAACTTGGAAATGACTTATAAAGGCATCCACAAGTTCATTGAATGATCGGATTGAATGATTGGGTAAGTTTGAAAACCACTCCAATGCAGTGTCCTTCAAGTTCTTAGGAAAAAGTTTGGCTAACAGCTTATCATTGAGGACAAAGTCACTACACAAGGCTGTATAAGCATTGACATGATTAGTAGCGTCTCCTTTACCTCTGTCTTTCTCAAACCTAGGCATTTCAATTCCTTGTGGCATCTATGTGCATAAGATCTCTAAGGATAATGGTCTACTATGGACATGATATGTGGGTGGAGCATTTTGGCTTTGGCTAATGGTGGATATTTTTTGTTGCATGGATGAAACTTTGTTAAAGAGTTGTGTAATGATGGGATCAATGTAAGTGGTATGAGGTGGAAGGGAAAATGGTGATGGAGTGTATGTAATGTTAGGGGAAGTGAAAGGGACACTAAGAGGGGTGAAGGTGGAAGATGGAATATGCAATGCCACAAAAGAACTAGGAATGCTAGTTGGAATAGTGAAAGAAGGAGCCACATGACAACCTATTGCATAGTTGTTGTAACCTAAGGAGTGGTATAAGTTGGTATGGATGCTATGGTTGAAGGAGGAGAATTGTGAGGTCCTCCTTGGCTTACAATAATGTTAGCTGACTGGGAAGTAGAAGGAACATATTTATTGTATATCTCCGCTATTCTCTTCATAACTTGAAAGTCATAATCACTTTCAATCAAACTATGAAGGTTTTCTATTGTAGGTATGGTAGTGGTGGAAATGTTTTCAAGGGACAAATCTTGTTGTAAATGTGCAAAATCCTCATGAATAATAATGACTTTTTCTTGCGGAATAGAATTATGTTGTGTGTCAACACTCATTGGATGGAAAGGTGAAGGAATATTAGTGGTATTGTCCATGCCTAATGCACCATTTTCCATACTAGGAGTAGGAGCTCATGAGATCCCAAGGTCCATAATGAAAGTGCTATCACAGGAAGCCATGAGTCTAGAACTTCATCTCACTAAAGTATTATCAATGGGGAACTAAACACTGATACAAGTACCACAAAAAATGGAGTGAATACAAATGCAATGCAATCTAGGAGTGAAAAATGCAAATAATAGGAATTCTAAAGATTGGAACATAGAACATAAATGCAGTAAATACCTAGAAAATGCCTAAAAATGTAGTCTAAAATGTACAGGTTGACTGATTCACCCAGGGTGGCGAATGAGTCGAACTATGAGATTTTTTGTGTTTTCCAAAAATTTAAAAGTGATTTTAATGCTTTTCAGATGCAAACTAAGGATGCAAATGCAATTTTTGAGGTTTTTCAATGATATGTTATGTAAAAATAAAGTCTAAATGAGTCTTTCACTAATACAATTTTAAGAAACCCTAGGATTGAAAATGCAATGCAAAATAAAATGCAATTAAGTCCTAGGATACAAATATAAATGAAAATAAGAATTATATGATGTTCAATATGTAAGTTCACCAAAATGAATCATAGATTTTTGGGTACGATTTATAGGCTACTCTTGCACTCTTAGGATGTTTCACCTAAAAGGGGAGATATAAACCCCACTCAAAAGTCTAGGTGGTTCACTCAAATTAGGAAATGTATGATGTTATTAAAGCTAAATGACATGAGGTAAATACAACTGAATGAACATTTTGACTGATTATGAATGCAAAACCTAAGAAACAATTGATATTTGAAAACATAATGTGATATGCAAGAATGAACTAAAAATGAAAAAATGCAAAACATAAAAGAAGAAGGTTGAATCAGAGTACACCAAGGAAGAGAATGAAGAATATGGAGTGTCTTGAATACTGACAAAAATCACCAAAAATCACTAGTGGGACACATTCATCATTGATGGTGAATCAGTCTTGTTTCTAATGAAAAGATTCTAAGAACAGGTTTCTGAGTGTCAGGATCTGGAATCTGACAAAATTTGGATTTCCATCCTTAAGGCAGAACTCATTCGCCACTGATGGTGAATCAGTCCACTCCCAAAATTTTGTGAAATAAGGGACCAATCCTATAGCATTAGATATGAGGTTGTCTACTTGTTGGGTTGATAGAGTCAAATCTACAGAAAATAGACAAAATGTCTTCTCCAAGCTTGAAATAGGTTATAGTTGACTTGAAACACTTTTTTGACTTCTTTTCCACTTTTCAAAACCTAATAGCTTGTCAAATCTGCATACACAAGTCTACAAACACACATGCAAAAGGGAAAAATGGTTAAGGGTTAGGTTATAGGGATTTTCCTTGGTCAAATCCCACTTTGGTATTCAAACCCTCAATGAAATAATGAAATAGAAGAGAATGATAAACAAATAACATGCAAATTCTATCAACTTACCAAACCCTTGTTGAAGAAAATTTGAAGATATATCAATGGTTGCTCCAATATACTTGATTGATGCTTGATTGAATGATGCAAAGTGCTTGAATGAATGAGTGAATTAGTGAACTTGATGAATGGGGGTTAGAATGGATGTAAAAATACTTATTTATACACAATTGTGCCTTAGTAACCCAAAGATACCTCATCACAGGCTAACATAAGGTGATTTTATATAAAAACCTAAAAGAAAATTTGAAATGTTTTGAATTTTGAGCCAAGAGGGACTCATTCGCCACCCATGGCGAATGGGTCCCACCTTGAACTTGAAAGTGGGTGTCAAGAATTATCTTGCATTTAATGTTTTTTTTGGGTTTATATTAAAAAAAATTATTAATTAAGCCTTATAAGGGTATAAAGGGGTCAAACAAAGCATAAGAGGTGTAAATAGTGAAATTAAGCCTAAAAAAGCATGAAATCTTGTTACAAGAATTTACAACGCTTCAAAATAGGACTTGATAAGTGATGAAAAGGTGATTTTTAGGTGAATTGTAATGAATAGAGTCTAGAAAAGTGTAGAAATGTTTTACAATACTTCACAACACCTTCACAAGATGCCATAATTTCAATTGTAAGGATCTAATGTGAATTTTAAAGCCACATTGCAACATTAAATCAAAGAAAAATGGACCAAGAATTGTGAAGAAAGGCCTAAACGACCATAAAAATGCCAAGGGGCCATTTTTCTATGGCATAGTTACAGTATGTGGAAGATTAGATGGTTATGCAGAATAAATGTGTTCTTCAAGTGTATGATGTTGTGAAGGATTTTTTGGATTTCAAGTTGTTGATGGAATAATCCAAATTTTATTAACATGATGTGTGTGGTTGACGAGCCATATTTGGATAAAAGGAACTATGTACTTAATTTTTCAATGGTGTTAACAAAGGATTGATAAAACTTGTAGATTATTTTCAAGGTTGAAGGTGGTATATATGTGTGATGATATTATAAAGGAATTTTAGTGGTGTGTGTGATGTGAACTATGATGTAAAGTTTGAAAGTGTGAAGTGAAATGTGAGCATTAATGACTAATACTATTGGAAGCAGTGACTAGAAGGTGTCTACATTCTACAGAGAGAGTGTGAAGTATTGGTGAAGCAGTGGTGGAACTTTTCTAATGATTTGAGATGGATTTATCATTGTGTAGAGAAGGGGGATTTTTCACGCCCAAGGCTCCAGGTCATGAGAGAGTCTAAGGGAATGAACTTTCATAAGCTACCTTAGGTTGTTTGATAGGTTTTTTAGAAATTGGGTGAGTTGGCCTCAAAGGTTTCAAACAATTGACCAAATAGCTCACTTTCAAAGGATGAAAACATGGGAACTAGACTCCAACATGGAACAATAGCATCTCAAGGAAACACTAGCATCCTATATGAACAAATGTCTAATAAACATATAGAAAGCACAAAGGGCCTACTGACAACCCAACTGGCATAGTTTTATAACTTGATAGAGAAAATACAAGAAACAAAATGTACAACAAGAAGAATACTAAAAACTACTCTAATATAAATATGACAAAGAAAGGTAAGGAAAAGGTACCACACCACCAACACTTCATTTCTTCAACTCCAACTCCAAAAAAATGATCCAACACTTGTACACAAGGAAATAGGAAAAATGTTGGGTTTCATTTCAAGGTATACCTTAGTCAGACCCTTGCTCTAGTGTTCCCACCTCCATAGATAGCTAGGTATGCAATGAGATAGAAAATTTGATAAAGAAAATAAGTAGAAGGTATACCAAATAGACAGAAGGGTAAACCCACAAAAGTGGTTTACAATTCAAGTGAGGAAGGAAAACTTATAAAAAATGACCTCATGGAAAAAAAATTGATTTTAGGGGTTTGTACAAACCTACTAGTTCGAGCAAACCCATAAGGTGTTCACTCAAGCTAGGGTTTGAGTGAACCCATTCAATTCCTTCGTACCTGAAAACCAAACAAAATGCATTATGGATGGGTGGTTCACTCGAACCCCTAGGGGTTCATTCAAACCCCCCTTATCCCTCATTCTACCCCTCAGACACAAAAGAAATCTAAATTTTTACACTTCAAAGCTTGGTTTGAAGACAAAAATGGAAGAGACTTCACAAACCCAACTAGAATTAAGTATTCCTCAAAACAAGCTATCCAATGAATATAATTTTAGTATGTTTTGGTTTTATTATGTATTTATTTTTCTAGTTTTATTGAGCATAGGTTTTTCACCAAAAATTAAGCTCTTTGTTCTGCACATGTGGAAAAATAGCAAATTATCCAAAAAAAATTGAAAAATATGAGTGCACAAGATATTGAAGTCTTTGATCCAACAAAAAAAAATGAATTTCACTACATACAAAAAAAGCTACGCAGTATGTCATCATGCTATGTCTAAATTGTAATTGGTTTGACTTTGAAACTTCATTAAAGAAAAAATACTCAATAAAAAACTATCTAACCAAGTGGAAGCACTAGATATCGAAGTTACAAATTTAAATTTGAAATAATTAGAATTTTATCCTTCATGGAAAGTTATGCATTATATGATGAGCCTCACATTTTAAAAATGTTGTTTAATAAAAAAAAACTACTTTCGACGGAGATGGAGAAAGAAGTGCAAACTAATTCCAAAATTTTTGAAAAAAATATATTTAGAATCTATAGAAAAAATTTAATGAAACTCTAGTTTGCATCATCTTCAAATTCCTCATAGTTTAGCCGCTATACGTGCCTAAAAGTGAAGATTTAGTTAAAAATAATTATTTCAGTGTCTAGTTTGGCCAAAAATTGTAAGACACTATTGTGGGATCACCGAGAAGACACACTAAATGCTACACTATAAGACACAATGATGTAAATGAAATAACAAGAGCAATATCACCTTTCCTCCTACTAGCACTTAAGGCCAAGAGGAAGAGATGACACCATGCTGAGAGAATGAAGCTTTGTTAACCTAAAACGATGGTGGAGTTGCAACAAGAACGTTGTAGAAGCCAAGTAGATAGCAAGAAAAATTGAGAGAGACAGAGAGAGTGAAATAAGTTGCAAGAATGAATGAGAGAATGAGAGAATTGCAAGCCAATAGTGAATAAAATGAGAGAATATGAGTTTGAATGCTTGCAAATAGAGATAAGAGGTTGATTTTGATCAATCAAGGAAGGGAGGAAGATGTTAGTTTCATAGAAAACTAGAAACATAACACCTCTACAAATTCTAGGGGCTCGAATCTTATTGGGATGTTAGCACGGTGTGCGAATGTCCACACAACATGCACACTACTCTGATAAAAATTCCTTCACCAACACAAAAAGACTAGGCCACACTGAAGGAATAAGCTAATGATGATGGGTTTGCATCATTCAACTTTTGTTTTCTAAAGTAAAGGTAAAAATAAATGGGTAATTTTCCAAGGGTTAAAATTCATTCCATTACATTTTCCCCCACTTTATCAAGCATACGTGTCAGTGTGAATGTGAGATAAAGTAGAAAGAGATTGAAGAGAATATACCAATAGCATTGAGGAAGTAGATCTTCTATTTTGCACACTTGGACATGAAGAGAGAGAGAAGGATTCATAGGTTCTCACTCCTACAAAGCTATGAAAGAGAGGAAGCTCCACAAGTTTTTGGTCCTACAAATTAAGTCATGATCTCATCACAAACATGTCAGGCTATAGACAAAAGTTGTTAGGGGAAAAATAATAAGACAAACAATCCATCATGATAAGACACAACCTGGTCAGATACACTAGCCAAGTAAGCCTATGAATACTGTAAAATCGATTATAGGATAGTCATAGAAAAAATAAGTCTAGTTGGGTTTCCCCCAAGCTAGATGCAAGGATATACAATGTCTAACACCAAGACATAGTGACATTGAATACAAAATAAAAGAAACTCATTTTTTTTCATAACACCAGAGAACACAATTGAATAAGAAGTTTTCAAAGGGAGTTCCTTTGATAGGAAACCCTTCAAGACACCAAGGGGTCCATTCAAAGGAACACTTTAATTAAAAAACACCACATTTTCTACAAGTTATTATGTCATCAAAGAGTCCTTTTGAAAGATCCTTTCATCAAGGAATCTATTGGAAAGAATACTCCTCAAAGGAAAGTTTTCAAACTTCTTCATTTTAGAAAAAATACTCCTTTTTCAAAGGAAAAATTTTAAACTCTTTAACATACCAGGTCATTTCCAAAAAAAAATTAGATATAGAAGTCTTGAGAGAATACAACATTTTGCAAAATGACATGTTTCAATGAGGAATTATTTCATCACATAATTCATTGTTTAGAAAATTTGACACCAAAGAATCCTTTGGAAAGAATTCACCAAATTGAAAATTAGAACATCATGGTAGCACCCCCTTAGGATGGCATGTGTTATGCAAAGGAGCACATGACAAAATAAGGAGAGAAAAGAGAGGCAGATATTATGTGGCACACAACACATGATGAGATGTATTTTGTGGTATGTTGTCACACACACACATGAGGGAAAACACATAAGAACCACAACATCAAGAAGTATTAGACAATCAGAGACAAAAATCAAGAGGGATAGGGGGTCCAAGAGTTCGAGGTCAAATCTATTTAGAAATATAAATAGAAACAATATGATGAATGACAAATGGTCATCAACCCCCAAAGTAGTCAAATCATTAAGATGAGAACATGAGGACAAAATAAAAATAAAAATTGGGTCAATATGGGACAAGGCCTAAATTCCCACAACACTTTACATCATCCCCAATTGTCAAAAAAAAAAATTAAAACACATAGAAGAATGATGATTACATATAGAATAAGTTCACAAAAAAAATTCCAGGCTTATACCCAAGCACCTAAAATGGTAGCAAGGGTCCTCTAGGAAAGATCACAAACACATAAAGGCAAGCATGTGGAGAGAGCATTCTGCTCATGCTTGCACTCACATGCAATATGGTTACATCACCTAAAAGCATTAAAAGATGTGTCCTAAGAAGAGGCCTGAGGTTGTTACTCAACCCCAAAAGTATCCTTCACAACCATTGTCGATGGAAGGGTAGGATCCTATGTAGGAGCAAGAGGAGGAATCATATAGTTAAAAGAAACTATGGGAAGAGAAATAGAAATTGGTGCCTCGATGGAGAGATTCTTCCCATTCTCTACCTTAAGGGTAGGTACAAAAGTAGTAGAAGGCCATAGAGGCTAAGACACAAGGGCAACCCCATGAGGACATTTCCCCTTTCCATAGACAACAGGACTAGGAACCATGGGAAAATAGGAAGCTCAAAGACCTATCACTTTTCTTTTCTCCATGTGAGCACCATCACACTTCCCATACGAGGCATGGGAGCAAGAGGAGAGGGTACCACAATAGGGTGAGAAGCAGAAGCAAGAGTAGGTGATATGGAAGGAGAAGGCCTTTGAGCACGAGCAAGCTTCTCCTTCCCCTATTTCTTGGAAAAAGAAGTAGCGTACTATTGTACAATCATGGAAGCCTTCATAGAGACTGCATAAGAGGACACTAGATAATTAGCCTTTCATGTTGATCCCCTAGTCTTATACTTAATATAAGCCTCATACAATAAATCTCCCCTAGGGGGAGACGTTTGACCAAGGTAGGAAATAAGTGATCAAGCATGAAACCCACATGCGACACCAACAATTTATAACTAGTGTCATGCACTACCTTCATAGAACCTTTATGAGGTAACTTTAAACATTTATGAACCATAGAGGTGACACTTTCATAGAGGAAAGCCAAGGGATGCCCAGCTTAACTCGAAACATATCAAACTTCAGAATGATAATTAAAGAAGCATCAATAGTATTTGGTTCTACCAAGACTAAAAGAGAAATAGAGCCCAAAGTGGTGACAAAGAATCCATCATGCATATATATGGTGGTTTCCAACTCTTCATATCACTCACTATGCCATTTTTTAATGAAAAAAGTATGCTTTGTTATCACATTAACCTGAATCATTGGATCAAATAAGATTCCAGTTACCAAATTTCCATTTCTCTGGGTGGGGATGTATAAAGGAGAGAGCTCTTTATTAAGAGGCTCATTATGCAAGGTAAATGTTATGTCAGGTGTAGTACTCACATTTTTTGGGAGGAGGAATATGTGTGAATAAAACCATGTTCATGTACTCATATGAAACTAATTTTGATGATGTAGAAGATTGTGTTACCAAATTTGTAGAATGTGAGGGAAATAGATTACTATAAATCTAAATCTACAATCCATTGTTAACCTTCACCATAGACTTATTAAAATTATATTTCTTTCCATTAAGATA
This sequence comes from Sequoia sempervirens, assembly GCA_007258455.2. Classification (NCBI taxonomy): domain Eukaryota; kingdom Viridiplantae; phylum Streptophyta; class Pinopsida; order Cupressales; family Cupressaceae; genus Sequoia; species Sequoia sempervirens. The sequence goes on from VDFB02379711.1 coordinate 65,190,159, forward strand.
AATTTTCCCATCATCAATGTGGTTTTTAATCTCATGATGTAGGTGCAAGCATCACTTGGTATCATGCCCGCGTACTTGGTGGAATTGACAGAATTGATGCTCATCATACTAATTATGATAGGACTTAGTTAGAGATCAAGGTTCTAGAAATGTTTGGACTTTATCTTTTAATAACTTCTTTAAAATACTAGTATAAGGCTCAAATAACTTTTTGAAATTTGCAATCAGGAAAAATTGATGTTAAGATCATATAACATAAACCTTAAATCCCCAATCTAGCAATGAAGAACATATAAGCATAAACTAAGAAAATTAACAAATGTTCATACCATCAATGCATCACATTTAATGCCCTTCTCCATTTTCCTTTGGGTGCTTGATTTCCCTTAGATTATAAGTATGCAACAATAGTTTGTTCCTATGAGAGAAATTTTTTGAAGATAATTATCTTAGTATCAATTCTGGATCCTCCAAAATTTTAGGGGTAGGCACCTTTTATAGAAAACACAAATTTGAATGAATGGACAAGATTAAATGATTTTAATTTCAATCAATGATTGAAATTAAATGAGACAATACAAGATAGGAATAAGACTGACAAAGGAACTAAATAATTCTAAAGAATCATTTTTTTGAAATGGAAAGTGGAGAGTTAAATAATCAAAACATTATTTGAATCTTAGATGAAAAGACAAGTTATCTTTTTGATTAAATAACAATTTTAATTCAAAAAGTGGGAGAGAAAAAGGCGACTCATTAATTAAATAAATTTTAATTAATTTATGGTAGAAAAGACTAAAACAAATAATTAAATAATTGACATAATTATTTAATTATAGTAGAAAATGGTAAATAATTAAATAAATATAATTTATTTAATTATAGGAGATAAGGAGATTAATGACATAATTAAATAAATAGAGATTTATTTAATCAATCAAAAGAGGAAATAAAAAATATGAGATGAATTAATTAAATTATTTAAATTATTTAATTATGAAGGATGAAAGGGAAATTAATAAAGTTGCAAACCTAGGACAATGTTTAGTGTCTACATTATTCCCTTCTTTGATACAATGTCATTTATCATGTTTTGTCAAAGAAAATCAATGAAAACATGGATCGGTGTAAACAAGATGGACCTATGACCCCTTGAATTTTTTTTGCAAAGTTTCAAAAAATTTCAAAAAAAAAAGTTGGAAATTGTTCTGATACGTTAATTTAATAGCTAGGAAAGCGCTAGTAATGAAATATACAATTTTCAGGACATTTGGAGTGGTGCTATTAGGATTTTCAACCCTTTATTAAGTGCAACTAGTTAAAACTCTAAAAGTTGGATGGCTAAAAATAGAAATTAGAGGGTAAAACTCCTCATTTGTGCATTTTGACTTTGGAAATTGAGGAGCTCTAAGAGAATCTAGCTGCCAAGATGTCACCTATTTTGCACATCAATTACCATGGCTACTACATTTGTACCTTCTAACAACCTAAGGGAGTGAGGGACCCAGCGAGTACTTCATACTTTGTCAATTTTTTATTTACACACATTTCTAGGGCCTAGAAAATTTAGAAAGTAGTTGCAATTTCTATCATGAGTAGTGCAATTGCTCATGATTCACCACAAGTGAAAAGGTCACAACTAGGTTAGATCTTAGGTCAATTGTGATGTGTTGCAATTGTTTAAACACCACATATGCTTTTGGAAATTATGTGATCAGGAATGCATAATTCAAATGATTAGGGAGATAATGCTAGTGTAATTATGAGCCGCAACTATTTAGGGAAACGACTACACTTTTAGAGAGGTGGTGCTTAGAGACATGTACATTCCATCTCCTGATAGGAGATGCTATAGTGACACTGGAGGATGTGTATTGGATTTTCAGGTTGTTGATCTGAGGAGAGTGGGTGAGGTACAACCCTGAGCGAGGATATCAGGCCATCAAAGATTACTTCATGTATGAGGAAATCAAAGATCTCAACATAAAAAGCTACAAGATTATGAGGGAATGTCTGGAAGAGAGGTATGAGTGATGGGATTGCATTCTATGTACACTTATTGTCAACATAGTTATTCCAAACTATCAAGGACATGGTTTTCTAGTCAGATGGAGCATGATTTTGGTTGGTATGCTATGGGATGGGATATTCTACAAATGAAGGACTTGTCTACTAGCCATGCTATATTTCTACTTACATGGCATTGCTTATTAGGACGGTCAGTCAATGAGCTATAGAGTGGCTTTACTAATGGTGTAGGTCTGGGAGCATATTGATGTGTTTCATCCTCTAGTCGACAAGCAGTTAGGAGCTAGTATGTCATATGTGTACCTATATGGAAATGTCATGACCTAGACTCATGTTGGGGACATAGGTTATTGGAGGCATGGGATAGAAATACTAGTTAGCTTTATATGGAGGCCATACATGGACTACACATAGTGGCTAGATGAGGACTAGCATTTACTATGGTGTAGGTAGGAAAGATATTTGATTGGAAGAGTAGTCTAGTCCCAACACATTATTGAGCGATATCTACTAGAGCGGGTCTAGTGATTCTAGGGGTTATAATAGAGTAGAACATAGATGCATTATATCTAGTGTAGTGAGCTTGGAAGGTAGACAATAGGTGGTGAGGCCATTGTCACAAATCCATGAGGAGGGAGAGTAGGAGAGAGTGGCAGAGGAGGAGGTAGTTAGGAAGGAGGAGTTCCATGAGGAGATGCCAACACTGGAAGTGGGTTATTAGGATGTAGAGATGGAGGAGGCCAAGGTGGAGGAGGAAGATATGGGAGAGGCAAAGAAAGTCCTTCGAGAGACTTTAATACAATGATCCCTCCATGTGGATCATTGTACACTAACTAAATTGATACTAAAAAAGATCCAAAGACTTTAATACAATGATCCCTCCATTCAAGGAATAGATGGAGACTAGATTTCCCCCTCAAATGAAGTGTCCTCAAAACCATTGATAGAAGACTAAATCCAATCCAATGTTAGATTATGAAGAAACTTTGACTCCATAATGAAATGAGAGGGAAGAAGTCTCATGTATGAAATCTCTAAAGAGAAAATAAGTGCCTCCAAGATAGTATTTGGATCCACAATAAAGTTCGAGACAATGTAATATGGAGACTCAAGAAAATTCTCCAAAATAGAATCTGAATAGAGGAGAGATATCCCCTCAACAGTTACCTCCAAACCAATAGAAGTATCCAAGTCATCAATCCTTGAAACAAAGCCATCTTGTGATGTCAATTTTGGAAAAATGAATGTGTCCTGATGGATGATGGAAGCCTCAATCAATGACTCTAGACAAGGAATCACTGAATGTGAAGGTATATCAATTGTACCTAATGGAGAAGAAGCTTTTGTAGAACTCTTGACATCCTCATCTAAGGATTCAAGACATTCCAAACCTATAAGCTTCTGAATAGCACTATCATCATGGGGTACCTAATCTAAAGAATAATATTTTGAATCATGATCATCAAAGAATAGTGGAGTGTCAAAATATCCATATAGCTCCCAAATCTTAGTACAAAGGATGTGAGAACAATTACAATGATCAATGGATTTCAAAAAATCACAATCAACTTGCATTGCAATGATCTCTAACATAGTATATATACTGCAAATCCAAGCAAATTCTTAGATACCTTCACTTTGATGGGGAACTATACCATACAAATTTGGCAATAATTCAAGTGATTGGAGATGGTTTATGATCCCATCTTGTCATTGTTTATAATTTCACTTGTGCAACATAGTCAAAGAAGGAATATATGAAAACATGATAATGTACTATGAAATTCCTCCAAAAATAAAAAGATAATTACCTTCAATATAAAATAGAAAATTCCAAAAAAGATATGCAACTAAAGTGATGCCACCAAATCAAAAAATACTTCTTCAAATTTTAGGATACCCAAGTAATTGAAAAAATGCACCGAATTGGAAAAGAATCAATGTAAGAGCACCTAGAGTTGAAACTGAATAAAAAGAAAGGACTAATGAAAAAGGCTTTGCAATACTTTCTTGATGCCACTAAAGTCACAAAATTTTGACAATATGATGAGAAGATATTGGATTTTGAGTCCAAAATGAAGGGTTTTGAATTCAATTGACTAAACAAATTTATGGCAAAAAAATTCTACAAAAAGTAATGCACCACTGGAAATAGGCTAAATTCTCTTTACGATGATATCTCGTTTGTCAAATTTTGACTCCATGGTGAGAAGATATGGTGATTTGAAAAAATCTTCCCTATGAGGGCCTATAGGCTTAATAGGTGCAAAATTATAGCACCCAAGGCTTAAAAAATTCGGCCCTTGGGGAATCATCCAATGAAGCTACACACACTTCAAAGGATCTTTTCCAACAAGAAAATAAACCACATAGAAAGTGTTGTAATTAGGGCATGCAAATTAAGATTATCTAATTGATCTAGAATATGTTTACAAATGTACATATGGCCTAATTATATAGGCATGGTTGAGATACAAAATTCATTAAGATGTTGCCATGTATCTTGATCAAACATCATGTAAAAATAGTAAAGATAAAATAATTCATCCAATGGTAATTAGGGTTTACATGGAAAGGGTAATGTCCCCATTATTAATGATTTTCCTAATAATGCAACCTAGGACTTAATCAATTAAATAAGACCTAAGTTAAACATAATCTAGTGTAATTAAATAATCAATTACACCAAAAACTACATGTATAAGGTGAATGACAATGTTTGATGAATACCTATGTCAAGTTTCAGGAAGGACACATCATGTATAAGACATAGATTTGATTGTCCTGTTGGTTTCATGTTTGATTAATTTTGACAACTTGACTAATTTGACTTAAAGATTTGTTGGCTAGTTTTCCTTTTTGATTCAAGACTTGTGTGAGATTTTGATGTTCATTTGTGTCTAAGTTTATTACGTCTAACATATTTCAAGTAAGTCAATAAACCCTAAAGGACTGACTTAGGAGGCCTTGGGTCTCATCAATTGATGGCCTTTCCTACATTATAGATGCATATACCTCATATTTTGACATGACTTAACTTTTTTTATTGATAAAGGGTCACATCATGATTTGAAATTTATTTGAAAAACCTAAAAAGGACTAACCTAATGCCTTGGGGGTGCATCAACAAATGGCCTTGCCTATATGAAGTCATAGAGGCAATGTAGTTCAACAAGACTTGGATTGATGCGATGGGCTCTGACTTTGTTTTTGGTATTTTTAAAACTTATTTGGGTGGTTTTATGTTTTTGGAATATTCATTTTTTTTGTCTTCCTGTTGTTTTATGATTCTTTTTTCTTTTTGTCACTTTATGATATTTTTTGTATATTTTTTGTTTTATGATATTTGTCTTTTCGTCATATTATGATTTTTTTCTTTTTGTATATAGTGACCTCCAATAACAAATATAGGATCTTGTGAAGAAATAGGTCTAGTATTATCCCCCAATCATATATAAGACTAATTTATTCGGGATGGGATTGATAATGCATGAAGGTTGGGTATGAAAGACATGTAATGTCAATCATTCTTGGTTATGGAAGGATAACCGAGCATTATTATGGATGATGAAGAAAATAGGTGAAGTTTGGATGTATTATGGGGGAAGTGGAAATACAAATAGAATGATGATAGATGAGGGAGTGAAGATTGACTACACATGGTGGGTATGTGTAGGATCGTGATGGGCCAAAAAGTGGCAATATGATGGGTATGTGTAGGGTATGTGGCTGACGACCTTTTTATTACCCAAAATTGCTAAAATGAAAAGGGGTTTTAAAGGATATTCTCAGCTTTCCACCAATATAAATTATGCTTTACTTTGAATTTAATAAATAATTATTATTCATTTTCTATTTGAATTACGACTAAAGTCTTGATTGATAGGTTTATTGAAAAACATCTATAGCTTTCAAATGGTATCACATTTTTTGAATCTAAAATATGTGTCACATTCTATGCTTCACATACTATAGGATTTTAAAAAAATGAATTTCATGAAGTTTAGACCAAGTTAAGGTGGTTAGACATACAAGTTTCTATATTTTTTAAAAGTTGTAATAAAAAATTCATAATTAATTATTTACTTGGAAAAAAAATATAAAAAAATATGCATCACATCGGGACATGAGTCCTCTACTTATATCTAAAATATTATAGAAATATATTATCATTATTATGGTTAGGGTGGTCAGACAGACACCTATTTCTTATTTTTTTCCTAAAATTTAAGTACTACTACATTGAAATTTCAAATCTTCACCAAATAGATTTTTTTTTTAAATAAACATGGTAGTTTAGAACTACATTCAATTTGCTATAGATTCTATTCTTACATATTTTTGAAATAATATAGATAACTTATTCAATTTTTTATGTCAAGCTGCCTAACTCTGATTTTTCTAAAAATTTTGCCACTTTAGGGCCTGCTTTTTCCATGATGATCCTACACATACCCTAGTTCCTGTTTTATAGGTTTTCACCATGGTACTTATCTAAATCACCACCGGATGAATTATTTTATCTTTACTATTTTCATGATTTTTTTTTTGTGTGTTACCACAATGCCTGTTTTCTAGGTTTATAAAGGTAATGACTTTTGTACCCTTTTAATATATTTTTTATTATGAAAAAAACTCTCTAAAGATTGGTGTATAATCTATGCAAATGTAGATTGTTGATAGGTTCTAACAAGGGTTCCCCTTTAGGAGTTAAAATTTGATATGCTTTTGATCCAAAGGTTGTCATGACAATATAGGGACCCAACCAATTCCACTCAAATTTTCTTGGCTTTTCTCTCTCTACTTGGTTCTTTGGATTCTCCATTAACACCAAGTCACCAATGACAAAGTGTCAATTCAAAACATTCTTAATGTAGCTATGATGGAGATTATTCTAATAGGCTTGTAAATGGACCAATGCATTTTGTCTCCATTCATCTAGAAGCTCTAACTCATATAGCCTTGATACATGATATTCTTCATCATCGATATTCCCTTGAATGGAGACTCTCATGGAAGGAAATTCAACCTCAATAGGTAAGATAGCCTCAGAACCAAAGATAAGTGAATTTAGAGTGGTTCTTGTAGGGATGTAGATGCTAGTGTAGTAGGCCCATAAGGTAGTGTTAAGCTAGAGATTCTAGTCATGACCAACATCATTGATAGTCCTTTTAAGGATTTTGATAATAATTTTGTTAGATGCCTCATCTTGGTCATTTCCTTGTGGGAAAAATGGAGTGGAGAAGTGGCATTGGATGCAAAAAAATTCACAAAGTTGGTGGACATCTTGGTTCTTGAATGGGTGACCATTATTGATGATGATGTATTAAGGGACACCATACCATAAAATGATGTAATTGAGAATGTATTTTGAGATTATTTTGCTAGTGATATATGTCATGGGAATTGATTTAATCCACTCGGTGAAGTATTCAGTCATGGTGATGATAAATCTCTGGCCATTGGATGATGTAGGGTGGATCTTACCTATGAAGTCAAGTACCCATTGGGTGAAGGGCCATGCGGATGTTATGGGATACAAATCCTATGGTGGTGCATGTATTAAGTCCCCATGAATTTTACATTGTTGATATTTCTTGACAAAGAAGTATGAATCTCATTCCATTATCAACGAGTAGTATCCTACTCTCATGATCTTCTTGGCTAGAGTTGGACCACTAGAATGGGCTCCACATATACCTTCGTGTACTTTGTGTAAGGTTTTTTGTGCTTTGTCAATATGTTACGCCAAAATTTGATCTTGAAAAATTTCAAATTTTTAGTGCATTCCTTTACATGCCTCTGAGCTTGCTAATTCATGAAAAAAAAAATTCAAAAATTTATAAAGGCTGGTGGAAAATCCTCTTATATGATTGATTCTATATCGCTCAACCTGGCCAATTTTCATGCTCAGATAGCTCATCATTTGTGAAATTTTAAAACTTCACTTTTTCCCATCATTGATTCATAAATAAGGTCAAAATCTAGTTCTTGAGTTGTTAGAGATTAAAAAAATTATGGGTTTTTCTTGGAAATATCCCATCACTATGTTGTCCAAATTTTGTGCCAAATGGAGGTATTTTGTGGAAGTTATAGAGTTTTTCATCTGGGCATCTCAAGTTACTAGGTTAAATTTTAGTGGAATAATTTGTAATTTCCCAAAAGTTTGTTAAAGGTGAAGTTGATGTACAAGTCATAAATATAGATTTTATGTGAGGTTTGGAGTGGGTCACGTGAATCTTGGAAGATTTTAAATATTTCAACTTTATTGTAGTCGGGTGTTTTCTTAATTTTAGAACTTGGTAAATTACTGATTGCAAGGTTCAAAAGTTAGTGAAAGGCCCAACTACCCTACAATACATACAAAGTTTGCAAACCATTTGACAAAATTCTCAAAGAAATGTGTTTTCTTATGGTACACAAAGCTAATCTCAAAGAACTACACCAACATCCTTTTGGCCTGTGGAAATATTTTATGTTGTATAATTGAAGAAGATTTGAGCTTTTGTGAACACCTTTCCATGGATCCTCCTAAATTCTTCAACATTATTTGATCATGATATGCACATAGGATTACAATAAGCATGATCTTAAGAATACAATGATAACTAGAGAGGCACAATATGGATTTGTAGAAAATTTCAAGTGAATGTAATGATTTCCGACTTAAATTTGAATAGATTTGTTTTTATGAAGGTGCAAAATCAAACTCTTTGCAACCTCATCCAGCATCTTCCGAGCCTACATCATGGTTAGAACATTCACTCCTCATCAGAAATGATATTTTGTAATATTCTGGTAGACATATATGCCAGTGCAAAAGAATTTACAATTAACTATTTACCAAAAAAATCCAAGGAAAATGCAATTGGCAAGCGTAAAATTTGTCTCTAGGGTATGTGCAGCATCATGATGGGCCAAAAAGTTTTGATATGAAGGGTATGTGTAGGGTATGTGGCTGTTGACTTTTTTCCCCCAAAATTGATGAAACAAAAAGGGATTTTAAAATAGATTCTTAGGTTTCCACCAATATAAATTATGCTTTACTTTTATTTTAATAAATAATTATTATTCATTTTCTATTTGGATTATGACTAAAGTCTTGATTGATAGGTTGATTGAAAAGCATCTATAGCTTTCAAACGGTATCATAGTTTTTGAATCCAAAACATGTGTCACATTATATGCTTCGCATACTATAGGATTAATAAAAAATAAATTGAATTTGATGAAGTTTTTACCATGTTAAGGTGGTCAAACATACAATTTTTTTATATTTTTTTAAATTTGTAATAAAAAATTCATAATTAATTATTTACTTGGAAACAAAATTTTACAAAAAAATATGCATCACATCAAGACATGATTCCTCTACTTATTTCTAAAATATTGTGAAAAAATATTATCATTTTATTGTGGTTAGGGTGGTCAGACAAACACCTATTTCTTATTTTTTCCCTGAAATTTAAGTACTGTTGCATTGAAATTTAAATTTTTTATCAAATAGATTATCTTTTTTTTAAATAAACATAGTAGTTTAGAAACTATATTCAATTTTCTATAGATTTTATTCTTACATTTTTTGAAATAATATAGATAACTTATTCAAATTTTTATGTCAAGTTGCCTAACTCTGATTTTCTAAATTTTTTGCCACTTAAGGGCCTAATTTTCCATGATGATCCTACACATACCCTCTATACTTTGGCATAGCAGAAGTATTCCAAAAACCACATGAGCCACTTGAGAAATACTCAAAGAGAATATGGTTTCATGGACCTGGTGATTGTGAGATGTCCCAACAAATGGTTTGGCATAGTCAATAGATGCAAAATTATACTCTCCACCACCACCAACATCATCCAAGTCTATGCTAAATTGAGAGCTTTCAACACCCTTCATGACACAACAAAATGGCTATTCATGTTAGGTATTATGTTTAGGAATACTTTGGTATATACGTAGGAAATATGTGGAGGATAGGGCATGCGAATTATTCACAAAATACTTCAAAGATTTAATGCTTGGTAAATTGTCTCATACTTTTAGTTGTCCCCATCAGCATATCCCTTGAACATCCTATGGATGCATATTTAGGCTATGAGTTGTGCCTATAGAGTGCCTCAAGAGTTGTTACAACATGAAACTCGACAATTACCATGAATGCTCCAGACCGAGCATTGTGGCATGCTTGATGGCATGCAAAAAGTTTCTTGTGAAAGAGCTATGAAAGTTATGAATGCTATGGCATTCACCATCCAGAGAAAAATCCATATGATCGGTAACATTCTTTTCATGAAATTGCATAGGGATCCAAATGTTATCTTTGTTGGTTACAAGTTGCTACATCCACTAGAGTGTAAGATTATTGAGATTCAAATTGCAAGCCAATCTTCTTCAATGTAAGCATGCAACTTGGCGATTAGTAACCTTGATAAAAGCTCAATCATTTAAAAGTTGGTATTTATGCCAAATTGGACCACATTAAGGGTAAGAAAACAAGCAACTATTCTTAAAGGGAAAAAAAAGTTCTAAAGATTGTGATAATAATTTCATCTGATGCCAAAGACCCTCTTATTCTATTGAGGGATTGTTTGGGAGAGATAATGCTAAAATCCTGTCCTAGTAAAGATGATCTCCTTCAGGAGTTCAATCTATAACATGATTTTATATATTAAACTCTCTTTGTTTACGGTGTTCACATAGTCAAGTGTTGTGACATCAATTCAAGGCATGGTGGGTAATTATAAGATTGAAAAAAATATATAGAATTATGGTGGAAAGGTTGAAAATCATGTATGGAAGTCATTGTCAGCATCAACAAATTTCTTCTAGTTTAAGATCTATTGATATTTCAAATGCTCCAAAAGAAACCACTAAGCCAAACCATGAGAGAAAGTGCAGCTGCATAATGTTGTCAATGAGTGGGAATCACAAGTTACTAGATATGGTAAACCCAGAATCAATAAAGATATTTGCAACAATTGTTGAGAGGATTGTTAAACAATAAAATGATGAAATGAAAAAAAGGTTAAAATATGATTACAAATCATGATCAAGATCAATAAACCCAAATTCCATAAAAAAACAGTCATGCAAGAAAGAAAGGAAGAGTGAGAATTGTGTTGGTTGTTCATCATCTCCTGCATATGGAATAGTGCTTGAATCAGGTGAAAGTAAATAGACTATAGAAGATATTATTGGTAAAGAGGATTAACTAGGTGTGAAGAATTTGAAAGATCATGGGAACAAAATGAGAAGCTTTGTCTAAATGACATCGACACATCTTCAGCTGACATGGCATACCACTCACACTATAGTAAAATAAATCTTGCAAATAAGTCATATACTTAGCCTCCGAAGGGAAAGACAAAACATATCAAAAAGGAAACAAATTAAAATGACTTATTGAAAAGTTAGGGAAATATATTTCTTTTCTCATAGTTACTAATGTGGTAAATCAAAAATCCATTAAAAATAAGTTGTTACAAGAAGAAAAAGATGCATCATTTCCTTTTACCTTGTTTTTCTTACATTGCAAGAATTAGTTTTGCTGCGAGAAGGCAACCTTTAAAAACTCTTTGAAGGCTCATATTCAGGGGATCTTTTTCCATCATCTTTTCTTGGCTATTTGGGAAGGGTAGAAAAGTTTTAGTTTGCTTTTCACATAGTCTCATTGTACATGGTGGAATATGGAACTCTATTTTGACATTGGATAATAAAGGAGATACCTTCACATTTGTGTATTTGTTTATGTATTCTTTAAATTGCAAGTGAACTTTGTGTCATTGTGGTTGCTCTTTGATGTTTATTTCTATTATATGGAACTATGTATGTGTTAATTTCTGAAACTTAGAATTCAGATTGACTCATCTGTTGAGAAGGGATCTACTATTCATTCTTTCCTGAGTATTATTTGTGGGGGTGGGATAAATGAACTATGTGTCAATTGTCTACGTTCTCTTTTTTTAGTTTTAATCTTGCATATATACTTGCATGGTTATGGGTATATGTTAGTTTTTCTTTTCTTGCTTTCCTATCAAAATCATACTCAGGTATTTCAATTCATTGCAAATCGTTCAAAGGTAGATGCACCTTGTAAAATAAGCAGAGAGAACTTGCAACTATCATTGCACATGACTCAACTGTTGGTTAGGTTTTCATTGTGAGAAAATGGAGTATAAACTAAGGTGACAAAGTTGTCAACCAACACAATATTGAGACTTCACAAGAGGAAATTGTCAAGGGCTCATCTATAAAGGGTATCGTCAGTGGTGGCATATTTAGAGGCCCTTGCAGATGAAGGTCTTGCATTAGTTTCTAGATAGGTTAAGGGAAATTATGTGGTCATGAATGTATTCATTAATTCCTTGGTACCATGGGGAATTAGGACCAATAAGTTCACAGATCATCTCTAACTCGAGGATGTTAAAGGTAGGGATCAACAATTGTTCTATAAAAAAAATGAATTTAGGAACATTGTTTAGGATATCCAAGGCAAACCCAATGGTTTCCATGGTGTTTTCTACTTTGTTCTAAATCTAAGGGACCTAATAAAAAGTGATTCTATCAAAGTATAATCTAAAACTGTCCACCTTGAACTTATATGGAGTAAGTTTTTCGTCCTTAGTGTCATAATCATCATTGACCTGATAGATTACTAGTTGATAATCACCATACACTTGAAGGCTCATGATTATCCATTTGATTGCCATATGAAGTCCTATGAGAAGAGTCTCGTACTCTACTACATTGTTTGTACATGAGAAGGAAATTCTAAATGATTTGGGTATGGTATCACCTTGAAGGGTGATAAATAATATGCCTACTCCTGAGCCATGATTTGTGTGAGATCCATGTTGGAAGAATGAAGAAGAACATCTTATTATACATCTTTTTTGTTTCCATTGATGTCACCATGGTATTTGAATTGCAACTGCAAGACTAAGTCATAGCTTGATCTAGTATTCTAGACTAGTATCTAAACTAGTATAAAGTTACTATCATATGATGTTTTGGTCCATAGTTCTTGATTGATGATTAATATTGCTTGTGGTTTTTGGGAAACATTTTAGGATGTCTAAAGGTTGTTTGTTCAGAATCTCATGTGCACAGATGTTCATATGGTGTATCAACATTACTTTGTTGTTTCATTTTACTATCAGGTCTATCTCTAGCCAACCTCATGGATAGTTGGTGTTATGGTAAATTAATTTTGTATTGTGGATGTATGGGTGACCTATCTTAGGTCCATGCCAACATAATGTAGCATGTTGCACATTTTAAATTATTTTTCTAGAAATACTTTGTAAATGCTTGAAGCCAACAGTTGAATTTTGGTGAATAAGGCTTGCATCTAATTAGGTCAACCTAATTGATGCTTGCGGATGAATCAAATATATATGTTGGAAAATTTTGATGATTGTGGTGTGTTTGTTGTTGTGAAGGTGTAAATGTGAAAAAGTGAAAAGATGATGAAGTGTGCGAAGCCAATTTATTGAGCATCAAAGTAACTGAATCAACACTTGTTAGGTGTACTCTATCAATTCATGTTTTGGCTGTAAGCCACTTTGTTATTGTAATTTTTGTAGGCAGTGAGCCTCCCATTTTGAATAGTGAGTCCTAGCAGTGAACCACCCCTTTTTGTAATATATTATAACTAGTTATACCATATTGTGAGCTAGCGCTCATCATGGTTTTTCCCATTTTGGGTTTTCCATGTAAAAATACTAATGTTCATATGTTGTGTGATTTCATGTTTTGTTAATGCTCTTGCTTATCTCTACTGTTATATGCATTGGAGTAATTGGATGGTATTTCTTCAGTAAGTTTAAGAAGATACTAATTCACCACCCTCTCAGTATCTTGGGTATTCAATAATTGGTATCAAATCCAAGTTCCTCCAGAGAAGCCTAACATCTTGAGGAAGATCCTAAAGATTGATCAAATGGATGATAAAGAACTTTGGGCTGCTCTTGAAGATCTTAACAAGGATGAAAGTGAAAATAGAGATTTGAAAGAAAATCTCTGTGAGGCAAATGAATGTGTTCAAAAATTGAAAGAGCAATTGAAGAAATTCAAAGAAAGGCATAGAGAATTGAGTGAGAAATTGAAGCAAGCTAGTGAAAAGGTCACTGGTTTGAAATTGAAAGTGACGAAAAGAAAAGAAATGAAGAATGTCTAAATAAAATGATGCAAAGCAAGTCTAATGAATGCACTAGGCTTGAACAAGAAGTGGGAAATTTGAAAGAATATTTTGAGAAAGCAAAACTCTATGAAGACGGTTTCAAATATAGCTCCAATAAGATTGATGAATTGATTGTAGGACATAGATTCTAAAGTCAAAGGTGGTCTAAGAAATGATACTAGTGAAAGCTCCAAGGCTATGAAAAATACAATGGATAATCAAAAGACTCAAGATAGAGGGAAGCAGAAAATAAATCCAAAGAACTTTGCTAGAAAACTAGCTATCAGACAACCAAATGCTCAAAGGTACCTATCTTTCAATGGTGTTTTTATTCATGTAATAAATTTGGTCATAGGGTAACAGAGTGCAGAAGTAGGATGAAAATTAGTTTTCTAGTCCCTTCTCTGAACAATTTTATTCATGCAAGAAAATTGGACATAGAGCTAGAGAATGCAGAACTCGAATGATGAATCAGCTTAATCGAGGTAGAGTGAGTCAATATTTTAATGGATACTAATATACTTGTAACAAGTTTGGAAATGTTATGCCTTGCATAACCACCCCATTTTGTTCTGGAACAAAATGGGTCCCCCTTTCTCTTTCTGGTTTCTTTTGCTTTTGGTTACTTGCTTTCCTCTTGGGGATACTTATGTTTTATGCTTGGGTTTGTCCTTTGTTTTGTCTGATTTAAATCTTGGTTCTATTTGAACTTGAATTGGTTCCCTTCTTTCCAAGTATTCAATGAAGTAATCATAAGCAACAGGATAGTTTATTTTAATTTATTTTATATGCTTTAGGGACTAATGGAGGCATTTGTTTTGTAGGATTAAATCCTACACTTGATGATATTTGCCAAGGGAACTTAGTTGGAAAGCATTCGCCACTCCAATTGATCATGAATTTCCTCTAAGAAGAAAGTCAGCAAGACCTTGCAGATGTCTTGCCAACTACCAGTGCATTTTGTTGATAAGCATTTGTGTTGCCTATCGGCAAGACCTCGAGGAGGTCATGGAAATCCGAGTTCACTAGGAGTCTCCTATCAGCATGAGGGGTTTCCTTTGGAGAAAGGTCTCGGCGAGATCTTTGTGTCTCACCGATCGGCAGCAGAGGGAAGCGCATATATGCAAGAGATTTCCTTTGGGGAGAAGTCTCATGACTTCTCCATGTCTCACCCACCATCGATAAAGATATACATCTTGGTGAGACTTTCATGGCGGGGAGATGTCTTGGTGAGCGCATCAGGTCTCATTGACAAAGCACAAGAGGAGGTCTATCAGGGTGAGGTCTGGCAGTCTTGCCGACCCATAAACTCTCACCGACATATTGCTTCATTGGTGAGAGAATGAGAAAGTCTCGGCAACAAAAGTTAACTTATGGAGATCTCTCAGCAAAACATAAGGTATCTAGGGGATGTCTCCCCAATGAGAGGATGTTAAAATGACGCATGTTAGATGAAAGGATGCATGTCGGTGTGACTAAAGGGAGGTCTTGGCAACAACAAGGGCTAACAAAAGGTTGTCATTTCAGCATAATGTTTGGCTGAATGAAGAAGGTCATGTCGAAGAGGGTTCTTAGGAAAGATTTGCATTCTCACCAAGAAGTCACAGTGACTATGAATGGTCACACTAACAGCAAAGGTATTTTTCGATAAGTCTACCTAACTTTGGTGTGCTCGTAAAAGAAAAAGGAGTCTAAGAAGAATAAGAGGAACTCGGGGAGACTTTGAATGAATGGAATGGGTTCGGTAAGATGTCTTGCTGACCCGATGATGTCTCAGCGGTAGGAGAAAGACAAAGGAGAGTTCATCGGGAAAGGTTAACTCTCGACGGGAGGTCTCCCCGACCATAGAATGTCCTGTCAAAAGAAAGGTGACCCCACCGAAAGAAAAGGAGCTCGGCAAAGGATCATGCCTTTGCCAAAAGGTCTTGGTCAAGAAAGAAGGTCACACTAAAACAAAGAGGAGTTCGGGGTGAGATCTCCTCAAAACGATAGTCTCCCTGACATGAGAATGAGCGAGCAGGAAGAAAAGAGGAAATTGCCAGAAGGTCTGGGCGACTACACTCGAGTCCTATCGAAATGGAAAAGAAGCTTGCACCTGGGGGAAGAAGAAAGAGCTCAGGGAGAAAAAGAAGACTTTGCCATGAGGTCACAGTGACAAGCGATACTCTCCCTGACATGAAAAATGTGATCACTGAAGGATCCTGAGGTTCGCTATTATGTCCCATCGACTAGCGATTGTCTAGCTGATGGTTTTCTCGAGCTTGATATGACTTCTACGGCTCGCTGAAACATCTTGCCGACTATCTAAGGTCATGTTGATGGTTGATAAAAGTAATAATCACATTGGGGAGACACAATGAGTGTCTCACCGACATGTGATTCAAGGTGGACCAATTTTGACCACCTGATAATCTGGCATGGCGTATGTCTGACCAATCCTGCGAGGGAAGAACAATAGAGTGCAAGCAAGATGGATTCATTCTGAGATCAGGGAGGTGATGGATCAGCTCAAGTGTAATGTTCATATCTACAAGAAGGCCCGATGGTGCTTCCAGAGGATGGTCAATGTATACAGAAGTCTAGAACAGAAAGGAAGCCAAAGGGAAGAAGAAACTATGACTCATAGGGACAACTATAGTGACTACTAGCAAAGAGGTAGATTAGTATTGATGGAGATATTCTGAGCATTCAAGGTGACTCCAATAGAGTTTGTAGGTGGACACGAAGACATAAGAGTTAATGCTATAGCTACCAAGAAGATCTAAAAAGGCATCTCTTGAGGATAAAAATCCTTCATCAACATGGACAGCAGGGCTTCACATTGAATGCAACTTTGACCCTCCTAAGAAAGATCTGAGAGCCGACTCTCCTGGAAGCAAATATTTTGTAAAGCCTAATGCAGTGGGACAACACATTCTTTTGGTACATTCTATATATATGGCATTCTTTCCTTTTTGTAAAGGTTAGAACTTTTTAAAAGACAGTTAGAAGTAGAGAAAAACCAAGGAAGAAAATAGGAGATACAGTGTTAGAACAGGAAGTTAGAAGAAAATATAGGAGTTAGTTAGTTAACAGAAGGAGATAGAGTTGCATCCTAATTCTTAGTGATGGGAGCCCTTTTGTCTTCTTGTTTAGTAGTTAGATTCAGTATGGGCTATAATGTATTTTCCAAGTTCTCTTAGTGTAGTTGGGAATAATCTGGAGACTCAGATTCTCTATACACTAGTGATTGTGCCAGCTTTGTAAATATTGCTTATCTATTTTACTGATAGTAGAAGCAATCAAAGTTTAATCTACTTCATGTTGTGTTCTTGAATGATATTTGTCTTAAGTTGATCATTTGATTTGTGAAGTCTTCAAGGAGTGAAATGTTCTTTTGTGTTTTATTTAAATGATAACTTAAAATATGTTATTTGAATTAGCATTGTGAATGAAAGAGGTTGTGTATCAGTCACAAGTTTACTTTGTTCTACAGTTTTAGTTTATAATTCCTTGAATCTAACAAACCTAGTTAAAATTGGATGAATTATTGTTCTTTTCTATCCCAAATCCCTGACCTATCTTTTGTTGTTTCTTTAAAAACCCCAGTTAAATTAGGTTTTATTTCATGCTTGATCTTAGAACGATCCAGAAGCTCAACACCAGCAAGCCCCTTGAATATTACTATCATATTGACCAATTGAGCAACATTAGCATAGTTGAGAACCAACTACATAGACCTTGGGAGCTAAGATATCCATGTGATCATCTTTCTCTTTTAGGAGAAACAAAGTAGCAATATTTTGTTTGCATGTTACTGTGCCAAAAGGACCATCAATAGAAACTGGTGCTAGAGGGAGGGCTCTAGAAGGGAAAACTAGATAAAGCTCAGTATTTCTCATTAGATAAGCCCCATAAAGTTCTTCGTCAGCTAAAAATCCATCACCATTGATAGAACTCAAGACCCCAACAAGACACAAGGTTCACAAAACTGGGGCCACCATCATACCACCCTTATTAGCTCCACTCACTCCACCAGGCTTTTCACCAATACCCCAGTGGGTACCCATCAATCCACCATCTAATCCATCTTAGTTGTCATCATAGCTGGTTCGACCTATTCAACAACTAGTTCAACCCATACAACAGCTAGCTCAACCACCACCCCCACCAATGGCATTCTTTCAGAATAATCCCTCTCCATTGGGGACTATCCCTGGAGGTTTTCATGATATGCCCAAGAACCCTGAGAAATTCTGCCCCAAGTATATCCATGGTGAGTCAAAGAGTGTTGAAGAGAACATACAAGCTTTCAAGGATGCTTGTACCAGAGCTTAGATAGTTCACCACAATGTAGTCTATAGGCTATTCCCCTACTCCTTAGGGGACATGGCGTACAATTGGTACCTTAATCTTCCTCAAGGTTCTATTCTAACCTAGACACATTTGGAAAATGCCTTTATCAATCAGTTCAGGGTGTATATGGATCCAACTCTTTTATACCACCAGTTTGCCACTATTAGAAAGAAACCATTAGAATCCTTGCCCTTGTTCAATACTAGATTCTAGGGAATGTATAGGAGATTGCAGGATCCCTATCTAGTCACTGAGAACAATGCCATTCAAGCTTAATTTAGAGTTATAGACCCCTTGCATGGCTTGTTCTTGCAAAGGACTTATCAACCAGCAGATATTGACTCTTTATCCAAAGTCTATCATCTAGCTATCAAGCTGCAACAACAAATCAATTCTCAACAAGGAGGCCTGGCAGGAGGTTTCCCTTCGATAGGATATCAGATGCATAGCCCAACTCCTCTATTCAATACTGTCCTAAGAATGTCTCCTTCCCATTATGGGCCTATATCTGAATTGCAAACTCAACCTCCTGTCCCATTCTTTGCTACTAAAACTCCTGATCTCTTTCAACAATCACAACTTCCTCAAAGTTCCCATGGTCATTAGAACCAAGTTGGAACACCAAATCATGGTGGTCAGCCACCTACTGCTAAGAATGTGGAGAGTGAGAAGACAACTCAGCTTACAAATGAGGTAGAAACCTTGAAGAAAGCATTGTCCCAAGTTATGAATGACATGGCTCAACTTTGATTGAACCCCGTTCAAAGCTAGGGTAATTACCCCAATCAAAACAGCAACAATCAGGGTACTTATTAGAATAACAATTACAACCAAAGGGGTTATCGGGGCCAAAATTCCTCTAACCAAGGGTACCAAAACTAAAACAGAGGGTATAGCCAAAGGCCAAATAACAGTAGATAATGGAATATAGGGCCCAATAATGGGGGAGTTTCTCACAACTATCAAGCAAATGAGGAAAGAACACATACTGCAAATGTGGCTGACCTCAACTTCATGACCAATTGGTGCAGGTTGCATGACACTGTGACCCATTATGAGGTAAATTGTCCTCAAATGGAGAAAGTTGTCAAGATGGCACATGAAGATGCCCACACATTCCAGGAGAATTCAAACAAAGGAGGTGACTCACTGGATACTGCAATGGCTTATGATCTCTTTGAAGAAGAGCCCTCATTCCCAAGGCAAGAGCATAATGAACCAGAGGAAGATTCATATGATGTCCAAGCCTTTCAGGCCAAAGGAGGACACTTCTTGCAAAATTAGAATAAAGGTCCATTCACTACATCAGCACCCCCTAATCACATGGTGCCTCCAAATCAAGGTGCTGATAATAATCCTTCTCCACCAAAAGGCCCACCTGACTTCCATAATAAGGGTAATTCCTCTGCCATGTTCAAAAATAATTCAAGTTATAATATAGAATTTGATGTTGTTTTTGAGATGTAGAGACAGAAAACTTCTTTGTCATTCTTTGACATCTTAAAGTGGTGCCCTGCCCAAAGGGAAATAGTGTTGAAAGCTTTAGAACTAGCTGATAAATCAAAAGGAAAAAGCAAAGCAGTACCTACTGGGGACGTGAACATAGCCTTGTACAAAAACAAGGTAGGTACTCCACCATTTCTCCTGAGTTTAATAATTTGTGGAAAGAATCTACATAACTATTTGTTGGATTTAGGGGCTTCAGGAAATGTCATGCCATATTCTATATGTAAAAAATTGGGGTTGGACCATATCCAAACTAACAAGAAGGCCATCCAACTTGAAAAAATAGAAGTTAACATAGTTGGGAGTTGAAAAGTGTACATGTGCAAGTAGGATTAGACCCTAGGATTCAAACCAAAATAGATGTTCAAGTGGAAGACATTCCCAGGACCTATGGTATGTTGTTGAGCCGAGATTTGATGAAAAATCTAGGGGGTATCTTTCCCTCGACTTTTCACATATGTGGCTATCATGGAAAGGGATTCGTAATCAGATTAGGATTGAAAGTGAGCCTCACCTCAAGCATATCATCATAGAATATGATTTCCCCAATGAGGTAGCCTACTTTGAAACTGGGATAGGTTTTTATAAAAGAGAAGAAGCTCTAACATTTTCTATGCTAGATCCTAAAGAACTACCCATACGAAAGCTCCTTGATCTTATGATTGATGAAAATCAGTAGGCATTAGTTAGAAAACTGCAACAAGATCAGCTGGTCTTGGGAGAAGGTGTAGATCTGCAAAGTCTCCTACTCCCTAATTGGTGTAGGGTACACTACCAAAGTCATTCTGAATTGACTTGTTCACCTTGCATTGACATTTTAAATCATGTTTCCCAAGCTGAGGAAGCTAGCATAAGTCGCCCTGAGACCATTGCAGTCCATTTCTCATTTGAAGCTAAAGAGGCAACAATGCTAACTAGGGGTAGGATACTTCCAAAAGAGATTCCTTCCCAAATTAAACTGGCCTTAGTCACATGTCTTAACCAGCATACTCATGTGGAACAACCCCAAGGCTTGCTTGACATTCCTGCACTCACAAGTATGTCAGAACCTAAGGAGTTAACCAAAAGCACAAGAGACTTTCTAAAGGATAGCCACAAGTCAGATCATATAACTAAGCAGAAATTGGGAACTATACCTAAAGAACTTATAGAGCATCCTTTCCTTATACCTGATGCAAAAGATCAAGCAACCCCAATTGTGACTCATCCAACTCAAGCACCCATAACAACTTCAAAAGAATCAACTCCAACCCCTGATCAACTATGGACCCTCACATTTGATGGGTCCAAATCTAAGATAGGCAGTGGTGTTGGAATTGTACTAACTAGCCCTAAAGGGAAAACCTTCTTTGCTTCTTACAGGTTGCAGTTTGGATGCACTAACAACGTAGTAGAGTATGAAGCTCTGGCATGGGGACTAATGTTTGCACATAAGAAGAAGGTCACTACCTTGATGGTTAAGGGAGATTCATAAATAATTATGAGGCAAGTGTGCATCCAATACACCTGTCACAATAAAAGGCTAGCAGTGTATAGAAACAAGGTATGGAACTTGATTGAGGACTTTTATGCCTTTGGGATTAGTTTAATCCCTAGAGAAGACAACCATGTAGTTGATTCATTGGCTATTGCTGGAAGCACCCTAGAACCTATGCAAGGTTCCAACCTCAAGAAATTCTCTGTGGAGTTAGTTTCCACCCCTACAGCTCTTAACAACATCACGAACTTTCAAGTTTTTGATGATGATCGACATATTCTGGCTTTCTTGGCAAGCTCAAATGTTTTTGAGGGGAAAATTATTGATGAGTTCAATAGAGATCAAGGGGATTGGAACCCTGAGGAATGTAATGCAGAAGAAGTTCTTCACTTAAAGAATAATAACATTCCCAAGGGAATGGTTGCTTTAGAAAGAATTTTTGATTCAGATCCAAGGGCTCGAGAGAAGATATCGGCTGAAGAAAAGGGAGGCGAATATGAGACAGTTAACCTGGCTGATTCTGGCCCTGAAAGGAATGTCTACATAAGGAAGGCCTACTCCGAAGCAATCAAGAAAGACATATTGAAGGAACTTAAGAAAGATATTTCTCCAATTTCTTGGGGATATGAAGACTTAAATACATTTGATGCTACTATAATGACTCATACTATTCCCCTGAAGCCTAAAGCTAAGCCATTTCGACAAAAATAGTGCCCTGTCAACAGTTTGATTGAGCCATTGATCCTTAAAGAAGTTCAGAAATTACTCTCGACAAGGAAATTTTTCCTAGTATGCCATTCAACCTGGGTGGCTAACTTAGTCCCATTTCATAAGAAAAACAAGGAGATCAGGTTGTGTGTCGACTTCAAAAATTTGAATAGAGCCTCAGAAAAGGATAATTACCCACTTCCTTCTCTGGACAAAGTGTTGCGGATTGTCAATAGGTCTCAAATTGTATCATTCCTGGATGGTTACTCTGGATATAATTAGGTAATGGTCGACTGTGAAGATAGAATGAAGACAACCTTCACTACGAAATGGGGAACTTTTGCATATAGAAGAATGTCATTTAGTGTGATAAATGCTGGAGCAACTTTCCAGTGCACCATGGACATAGCATTCAAGGACCTAATCGGTAAGTGAAAAATTGTCTATATGGATGACTTGACAATGTTCTCCAAGGACTGACTGAATCATGTTGTAGACTTAGTCAGAGTTCTTGAGAGGTGCATCCGATATGGCATCTCATTGAATCCAAAAAAGTGTGTGTTCGGGGTTTCTGAAGGGAAGCTGTTGGGACACATAATTTTTGAAAGAGGAATATCAATCAACCCAAATTGAGTTGAATCCATTATGAATATCACCCGGCCAAGAAGCAAGAAAGAAATGAGGTCCTTCTTTGGGAAAATCAACTTTGTGAGAAAGTTCATCGCAGGCTTTGTTGAAATCATGAAACCATTGAATGAGAAGTTGAAGAAAGACACCAAGATAGAGTGGACTGAGGAAGAAAAGGCCGCATTCTCACAAGTCAAGTGATCCATCTCAGAAGCACCCATGCTCTCCAGCCTTGATTAAATTAGGCCATTCTACATTTACTCTTTTTCCTCTGAGCATTCATGCATGGCTATTTTAACTCAATGAAGAAGAGGCAGAGGAGAAGTCGATTGCATTCATGAGCTCTCTGTTCAAAAATGAGGAAATCAAATACCCACCTCTAGAGAAGCAAGCTTTTGCACTGGTTCAGGCTATTAAGAAGTTCTAGCATTACATCCTCTGGAGCCAAGTCGTCGCAATAGTTCTTGACGCTATTGTGAAGTCCCTACTCATGCAGAGTGAGTTCAGAGAAAGGAGAGGCAATTGGATGGCCATCCTGCAAGAATTCAATCTAGAGATACACCCTATGAAATTAGTCTGGGGTACAAGCTTGTATCAGTCCATGGCAAATGTTGGTGACAACATCATCTATCAGCAATACACGACCTAGTTTTTCTCCAGTGACCCCTGGTATGCGAATACCATTTTCTTTATGTTCAATAATCGATGTCCAGAAGGAATGAATGCCACTCAAAGGAGAGCCCTAAGACTGAAGATTTCTCATTACATGCTTAAAGGAGGGTTCTTATATAGGAAGAATTTTGAAGGAGTATACCTAAGATGCCTTGATCATCAAGAGGCTAAACATGTGATCTCTGAGTTTCATGGGAAACATGGCACAGGTCATGGTTCTGCAGATTCATTGGCCCATCAGATCCTTAGATCTGGTTATTACTGGCCTTGTGTGTTCAAGGATGCCTATTAGCATGTGAGGACATGTCACCCCTATTAGATTTCTACATCAAAGGAATGCCATGCAGCTATGCCATTGTAGCCTGTCTATGAGGTAAGGCCATTTGCCTAGTGGGCACTGGATTTTATTGGGGTGATTAACGCGAATTCTTCTATAGGCCACAAGTTTATCTTGACTACTACTGATTATTGCACAAGATGGACAGAGGCTATACCCTGTAAGAACAACACCATAGAGGTAGTGATCAAGTTCCTCACTAAGTGCATCACTACAAGGTTTGGGGTACCCTTCGCTCTGGTATGTGACAACGACTCAGCTTTTTCTTCTACTGAGTTTATTTCCTAGGTATATGATCACAAGATTGTCTTAAAGTATTCTTCAAATTATTACCCACAAGGAAATGGAGTTGTAGAGTCAACCAATAAGAATCTCTTAGGGGTAATTAGGAAACTGTTAGAGCATAACCCTAGAGAATGGCATACCCAGTTGAGATTCGTATTATGGGAAAATAGTCCACTAGGATTAAGGCTTCTTTAAACACCTCACCATTCAAGATGGTATATGGCCAAGAGCATGTCTTTCCTATCTATCTGAAAATACCTATCCTTGAGTTCATGTAGAAATTCTACTCTAGTGACAATAGGATAGAAGTCAGATTGGCTGCTTTATTGAAATTAGAAGAACAAAGAGATGCCTCATTGCAACATTTCTTTAGGCACCAGGCTGTTGTCAAATGTTGGTTTGACAAAAGAGCCAAAATCAAAGCTTTTAGGATATCTAACCTTGTATTGTTATGGGAAAAGGCTAGTGAAAAGAAGGGCATCCACCAAAAGTTTGACAAACTCTGGCTAGGTCCTTATCAGATTGCTAAGATCCTGAGGGAAAATGCTTTCAGACTAAGTACTCTAATCAAAGAACCTGTCCCATTTCTTGTTAATGGATAGTTTCTCAAGCACTATTTTGAGTCATAAAGTTCATTAATTTCTATTTTGCATGTAGGTAATTCATTGTTCTTTATGTAAATAGTTCATGTGTCTCTGCTTGTAAATAATTTCTGCTTGTAAATAACTCGGTCCTTTATGTAAATAATTTGTTGCTTTTTGTGTAAGTAGTTTGCTCTTTGTTTGTAAATAGTTTGCTATTTTTTTATTTGTCTTTCCTTTTTGTCTTTTTGTTTCCCTTGTTTTGTGTTTTTTGTTTTCATTTTGATCTTTGGGGTTGATCTGTCCCTTCCATCTAAAACAGTGGGTTGTTATCTAAAGTATACTTTGGTCGCTAGGAGAGAAGTGGTTTATGTATTTTCAAGCTTTCTGATCAGGGTGATTTTGTCCTAAACTCTTTGTTTCATGCTTGTTGTCAATAAGAATTGTGAGAGTTTTGAGGAAAAGGTGCAAAGTAAGTAACCTTCATTAGCCACTTTGAATCTTTCACAAATCATTAAGAACATCTCCTCTTATAAGGGTATATCTATCTTAGGACTATGGTGTTGCAAGATTTTAGTGAAAAATATGATTCCCAAGTGTTGTCTTGAGGTCCATGGTAGTTTTCAACCTAGATCAGATGTTAAACATTTGACATATTGAAAAAGAACTAAATGAAATATCTAAAACTCTATGAGAAAATAAAAAAAAAAAGAAAGAGAAAAGAAAAGAACTATCTAAAGAAAGAAGATTCAATATGAATGGGTGATTCTAGTATCTCTACCGAGGCTATGGACGCCTAACTGGCAGTAGAGCAATGTTGTGAGGAAACTAGAGGTATCTCCGTTGGGGCTATGGATGCCTAACTGGTAGTGGAGCAATGCCCGGGATATCATTGCATGACAGCTAAAAGGAATCAACTCATGTAGCTCAAATCTTGCACATTGTTGTTTGAAAGATAGGGAAAACTTTATGAAAGGATGATGCACTATCAAATGCACACATAGATTCAAGGCTAGCTACTGTTGGCTTACATTTGAGATTCTAGCTCAACCTTGCTTGTTAAAACTGACCCAACTCAAGTTGTGCCAATCATGAACTAGGAGTTTTGGGTAGTTGAATCCTTCAACTTCTTGAAAATGGTTAAACCATTTTCCCAGCCGAGTCGCCATTTGTTATGCCTTGCATAACCACCCCATTTATTTCTGGAACAAAATGGGTCCCCCTTTCTCTTTCTGGTTTCTTTTCCTTTTGGTTACTTGCTTTCCTCTTGGGGGTACTTTTGTTTTCTACCTGGGTTTGTCCTTTGTAATGTTTGATTTAAATCTTGATTCTATCTCAACTTGAATTGGTTCCCTTCTTTCCAACTATTCAATGACGTAATCATAAGCAATAGGATAGTTTATTTTAATATATTTTATATTCTTTTAAGGACTAATGGAGGCATTGTTTTACAGGATTAAATCCTACACTTGATGATATTTTTCAAGGGAAATCAGTTGGAAAGCATTTGTCACTCCAATTGATCATAAATTTCCTCTAAAAAGAAATTCGGCAAGATCTACTAGATGTCTTGCCGACTACCAGTGCATTCTATCAATAAGCGTCTGTGTTGCCTATCGGCAAGACCTCAAGGAGGTCACAGTGATCTGAGTTCACTAGGAGTCTCCTATTGGCATGAAGGGTTTCCTTCAGAGAAAGGTCTCGGTGAGATCTTTGTGTCTTATAGACCGGTAGTAGGGGGAAATGCATATCGGCAGGGGATTTCCTTCAAGGAGAAGTCTTGGTGACTTCTCCATGTCTCACCGACCATCGATAAAGATATACATCTCGGTGAGACTTTCGTGGTGGGGATATGTCTTGGTGAGCACATCAGGTCTTGCTGACAAAGCACAAGAGGAGGTCTATCGAGGTGAGGTCTGGCAGTCTTAGCGACCCATAAACTCTCACCAGCATATTGCTTCATCAATGAGAGAATGAGAAAGTCTCGGTGACAAAAGTGAACTTATGGAGATCTCTCAGCAAAACATAAGGTATCCAAGGGACGTCTCCCCAATGAGAGGATTTTATAGCGACACATGTCAGATGAAAGGATGCATGTTGGTGTGACTAAAGGGAGGTCTTGGCAACAACATGGGCCGACAAAAGGTTTTCGTTTCACCATAATGTTTGGCCAAATGAAGGAGGTCACGCCAAAGAGGGTTATTAGGAAAGATTTGAATTCTCGCCAAGAAGTCTTGGCGACTATGAAGGGTCACACCGACAACAAAGGGATTTCGCCATAAGTCTACCCGACTTGGGTGTGCTCGCAAACGCAAAAGGAGTTCGAGAAGAATAAGAGGAACTCAGGGAGACTCTAAATGAATGGAATAGGTTTGGTAAGTTGTCTTTCCGACCCAATGATGTCTCAACGATGAGAGAAAGATAAAGGGGAGTTCATTGGGAAAGGTTAACTCTCGGAGGGAGGTCTCCCCGACCATAGAATTTCCTGCTGATAGAAAGGGGACCCTACCGAAAGAAATGGAGCTTGGCAAAGGATCATGCCCTCACCAAAAGGTCTTGGCAGAGAAAGAAGGTCACACCAAAACAAAGAGGGTCTCGGTAAGAAAAGAGGAGTTCATGGTGAGATCTCCCCAAAGCGATAGTCTCCCCGACATGAGAATGAGCGAGCGGGAAGAAAAGAGGAAGTCGCCAGGAGGTCTGGGCGACTACGCCAGAGTCCTACCAAAAAGGAAAAGAAGCTTGCGCCCGGGGGAAGAAGAAAGAGCTCAGGGAGAAAAAGAAGACTTTTCCATGAGGTCACAGTGACAAGCGATAGTCTCCTCGACATGAAAAATGTGATCGTTAAAGGATCCTCAGGTTCACTATGATGTCCCATCGACTAGCAACTGTCTAGCTGATGGTTTTCACGAGCTCAATATGACTTTTGTGGCTCATTGAAATGTCTTGTCAACTGTCTAAGGTCATGTCAATGGTTGATAAAAGTGATAATCGCATCGGGGAGACACGATAAGTGTCTCACCGACATGCGATTCAAGGTGGACCACTTTTGACTGCCTGATAATCTAGTGTGGCGTATGTCTAACAAATCCTGCAAGGGAAGAACAACAAAGTGCAAGTGAGATGGATTCATTCTGAGATCAGGGAGGCAATGGATTGGCTCAGGTGTAATGTTCAGATCTACAAGAAGGCCTGATGGTGCTTCTAGAGGATGATCAATGTATAGAGAAGTCCAGAATAGAAAGGAAGTCAAAGGGAAGAAGAAACTGTGACTCATAGGGACAGCTGTAGTGACTACTAGCAAAGAGGTAGATCAGTATTGATGGAGATATTCTGAGCATTCAAGGTGACTCCAACAAAGTTTGAAGGTGGACACAAAGACAGAAGAGTTAATGCTACAATTGCTAAAAAGATCTAAAAAGGCTTCTCCTAAGGATAGAAATCCTTCATCAGCATGGATAGTAGGGCTTCACATTGAATGCAAATTTGACCCTCCTCAAAAAGATCTGAGAGCCGACTCTCTTGGAAGCAGATATTTTGTAAACCCTAATGGAGGGGGACATCACATTCTTTTGGTACATTCTATATATATGGAATTCTTTCCCTTTTGTAAAGGTTAGAACTTTTTAAAAGACAGTTAGAAGTATAGAAAAACCAAGGAAGAAAATAGGAGATACAGTGTTAGAACATGAAGTTAGAAGAAAATCTAGGAGTTAGTTAACAGAAGGAGATAGAGTTGCATCCTGATTCTTATTGATGGGAACCCTTTTTTCTTCTTGTTTTTTAGTTAGATTTAGTATGGGCTATAATGTATTTTCCAAGTTCTCTTAGTGTAGTTGGGAACAATCTGGAGACAAAGATTCTCTGTACACTGGCGATTGTACCAGCTTTGTAAATATTGCTTATCTATTTTACTAATAGTAGAAGCAATCAAAGTTTAATCTACTTCATGTTGTGTTCCTAAATGATATTTGTCTTAAGTTGATCATTTGATTTGTGAAGTCTTCAAGGAGTGAAATGTTATTTTGTGTTTTATTTAAATGATAACTTAAAATCTATTATTTGAATTGGCATTGTGAATGAAAGAGGTTGTGTGTCAATCACAAGTTTACTTTTTTTTGCAGTTTTAGTTTATAATTCCTTGAAGCTAACAAACCTGGTTAAAATTGGATGAATTATTGTTCTTTTCTATCCCAAAGCCCTGATCTATATTTTGTTGTTTCTTTAAAAACCCCAGTTAAATTAGGTTTTATTTCATGCTTGATCTTAGAATGATCCAGAAGCCCAACACCAGCAGGCCCCTTGAATATTACTATCATATTGACCAATTGAGCAACATCAGCATAGTTAAGAACCAACTACATAGAACTTGGGAGCTAAGATATCCATGTGATCATCTTTCTCTTTCAGGAGAAACAAAGTAGCAATATTTTGTTTGCATGTTGTTGTACCAAAAGGACTGTCAATAGGACACAAAGCTAATCAATGCAAATCAAGGGTAAATGAAATTCAAACTAATAAGATCATTTTTGTCTACTATAATTGTAACAAACTAGAACATATTTCAAGAGTTTACAAAAGTAAAAAGGGAAAGTAGTCTGAATCGGTGAAGCAGAATGAACCTGTGAAGAAAATTGACAAGGAAGAGGTTAAGCAAGAGATGAAAATATATATGGAGGAAGAAAGAAGAGCTTGGAACATTAGATGCGTCTATTCCCCCATCTAGTGTAGACAATTCCTCTAGTAATTAGACCTAGCATGGTCTTAGAGGCAACTTTAACATAAAATTGTTCAGACCCCTTGGATAGATGGTGTGTCAGCCTTTGACATGAAGATATGTTGTGAGATATGGATAGGTAGAGGTTATGTAAAAGTAACTAGAAGAAAATGAATAGGGATGCTCATTTGTGGAGCAAGTTAGGGTTTCTTAGTGTAGTGAAGAAAGAATTTTTAGTATCTTTTTGAAACTTACCACATTTAATGCAAATTAGGGTAGACCATTGATTTATAAAGTGAATTTGTAAAGACATTTTAATCACTTATGATTTTGAAGAAATTGGAGAGTGAGTTGGAGCATTCTTGAGGAAAATTGAAGAGTGAGCTATGAAAACCCTTGTTATGGTTTCTTTTGCAAAGAAAATGGTATTTTTCTTTTCCGTGTTGTTGTGGGTTTCTATGAATTATCCTTTTGAAATAATTTGAGCTAGATTTGTGGAAGAATGGAAAATCTTGTAGTCATTAATGTGTCAAAAATACCTAGACCATCCTATAGGAAATACTCTATGATGGTTTTCAAAGATGACCCTCTAGGAACCTTCTCATCTATTCCTTATAGAGTTATGTCAACTAAAGACAGGAGAATGTACATCTGTGTGAAGACCGAGGAGTATAATCACAAAAGATTGATTGAAATATGGCAGAATGAGCTCACTAGAGATGATTTCCTAGTAAAGCCAGAGTATAAAATCCTTGTTTCAAAGGAGTTAGATCAATGGAATTGATTTCCTAACTTTAGTTCCATACTGGATGAGAGTATGTAAAACCAGCTCTCAGTATAATACATGATAAATTATTGTGGACTAACAGTACTCACCTTATTTCTAAGGAAGTGATCAAGGTTGTTATCCAACTTTGTGATACCGGACTGGTACCTGTGCTGAAGTCTATAAAGATTGAAGTAGTAATTGAACTTCCTGATGCTACATATGACAAGAGGGATCTTGCTACAGAGACTATCACTAATCCAACTATGAAGTATGTTACAATAATAATCAAACACAAGATCTACTTCATGAATAGATATTATGATCTATGTGAGCTTCTCTGATAGAAATTGCTTGAGAACTTGAGAATGACCAAGGAAAAGAAGTATACTTTTAAATTTGGCTCCATGATTGTTTGTTTGTTGTTATATTTCCATAAGAGACTTCTTGGAAGGGCTTATATGGTGTTTTGGGACACATCCAAACTATATGCACATCAAATATTTGACTACATGCATATTTTGGGTGATTTGAAAAGTCAAGAAAATGATTTGACAACTTTCTTTGTTGCATTTAAGAGAAACATGAATGAAAGAGAAAAGATTCCAAAAAAGGTTGTTGATAAGTACAAATATGATATCATATTTCATGTCTATTCGTATGAATGCATGATTGAAGCCATCATAGCTAGGACTATATGGATTCAATCAGTGGGCTATGAAATTATAGAGAGTGAAGCTAAAGTTTATGTGCAAGTTTTGCTAAAAAATAACTAAAGATGCCAATGAACCTAGAGTTGGCACCTATGCTAAAAAATCATTCAAAGTTTGTATGAAGCATAGAGAACCTTTGATAAGAAAAAATGTAGATAAAAAGCTTAGAGAAGTTGGCTTCACTAAAGAACAGATTGCAGAAGGAGGAGCTATGAAAGAAAAAGTGGTTGGAGAATCATGAAGACTAAGGAGATCTGGAATGACTACTCCTTCAAAAGCATCCACAACCTTTGCAGTGAAAGTTGAACCCAACACTTCTGAAAAAGGTAAAGGCCTAACTCCTTTCAGACCCAATACTAGATCTGGGAAGAGGAAATAAATTTGTCCAGTGGTACCTAGAAAAAGAGGAAAGAAAGAGAAAGCTACAAGGGAGAAGAACTTTAGCATCCCTAATGATCAAGAGGAAGAGGAGGAGGACCCCACAACAAAATTGGTAAGGAAGAGAAGAGGAAGTAAGTCCTTTGGTGAAGATGCTTCTCAAGAAGCTAGTGTTGGTTCTAAGAGAGTGAATGTTGTATCATCCTCTAAGGAAGATGAAGAACAAGATTTTTGTGTTCATGTGCACACCAAACTGAAATCGAAGAAATCAAAAATTGTCTAAAGATGCCTCTCCAAACTAGGAAGAATAAAATACTTTCTAGTAGGAGCTGGTTCCATTTTAAGATTAGAGGCAATATTCAATTCCTTGATACATTCTGAAGATATGTTGAAGCCTATAGTAGAATATTATGATCAAGTGGGTAGGGAAAATAGAAAAAAATTGATTTAATTTGTTATTCAATATGTTATTGTACCATATAAAAATGGATCATTGAAATTTTCATGGTTATTTAGGTCTTGTGATGTTTGACTTATCTTGCTTTTATTTAATGTTGCAATGTAACTTATGCATTCACATTAGGTACTAAATATTCAAATTATGATGTCTTGTGAAGGTGTTGTGAAGTGTTGTAACACATTTCTCACTTTTCTAGACTCTTTTCATTACAATTCACCTAAAAATTAACTTTTTATCCCTTGTCAAGTCCTATTTTAAAGTGTTATAAAGTATTGTAACAATATTTCACACTTTTCTAGGTGTGTTATCAATATTTACACCTTTCTTATACTTTATATGACCCCTTTATGCACTCATAAGACTTAATTAAGAGTATTTTTTAAAGTAAACTTGATAAAGAACATTAAATCCAAGTTAATTCCCAACTCCCACTTACAAGCTTGAGGTGGCACCCATTCGCCATAGATGGTGAATGAGTCCCTCTTGGCTCCAAATTCTAAATAATTCAAATTTTCTTTTGGATTTTTATTCAAAAAGACCTTATGTTGGCCTATGATGAGGTATTATTGGGTAATTAGGGCATAAGTGTGTATAAATAAGTGTTTTATTCTCACTTTAACCCCCATTCATCAAGTTCACTCATTCACTAATGCATTCAAGCATTCAATTACATTCAAGAATCATTCAATCAAGCAAACATCAAGCATCTTGGAATAGCCATTGACATATCTTTAGACTTCTTCAAGAAGGTTTTTGGTGAGTTTAGGAAATTTGCATGTTGTTTATTCATCATTCCTTGCTCATTTCATTTCAATTATTTATTAAGGGTTTGATTACCAAAGAGGGATTTGACCAAGGCAAATCCCTATACTCTAACCCTTAACCATTTTTCCCCTTTTGCATGTGTGTTTGCAGACTTTTGTATGTAGATTTTTCAAGAAATTAGGTGTTGAAAAGTGGACAAGTCAACAAACTGTTTCAAGTCAACTAAATTGTATTTCAAGCTTGGAGACAACATACAACCTGTTTTCTGCATATTTGACTCGATCAACCCGACAAGAAGACAAGTGTAGATCTAGACCTATAGAATTGGCCTTTGATTTTAAAAAATTTTGGAGGAGGAATGATAAACAATTAGTGGTGAATGAGTCCCACCTAAGGTCTGAAAAAGTTGATTTTGTTAGAATCCAATTCCCCACAGTTGAAAAGTAGTTTTAGGTGTTTTTACCAGTAAGAGGACTGATTCACCACTAGTGGCATATGAGTCCCACTGGTGTTTTACAGTGATTTTTTCCAATTTCTAGAATGTTCCAAGATCAACATTTAACTTCTGAGTGCACTCTATTGAACTTCATTCAATTTTGTTTGCATTAGTTTGTGATTTTAGTTCATTTTTGCATACCTCACTATGTTTTCAAACATTGCATGTTTCATTTTCTTGCATTCATATTCAATTAATTTCATAGATTAATTGCATGTAGATCATTCCATTTAGTCATAACTCCATCTTACATTCTTTTATTTGAGCGAACCACCTCAATTTTAGGGTTCATTTTGGTGAACCTGCATATTGAACACATTATATTTTTTATTTCAATTGCATCTTGCATCCTAGGTTTCCTTTTCATCAAAAATATTTTAGGTTTTGTTTTATTTTTGCATCCTAGGGTTTCTAAAATTGTATTAGTGAAAGAATCATTTATATTTCATTTTTGCATATCAAATCATGAAAAAAATAAAATATGCATTTGCATCTTCATTCTGCATCTGAAAAGAATTAATATCACTTTAAATTTTCTAAAAAAAAAAAAAAATCTCATATCTGGAATCATTCACCACCCTGGGCAAATCAGTCCAGCTACATTTTCTACATTGAAATTTTTGGCATTTTCACAATATTTCCTAAATTTTTGTTTCCTTTTACTACTTTCTTGTTTTAGTTTATAGAATTTCTATCATTAGCATTTTAATATTCATAATTTTAATTTATATTCACCCCATATTTTGTGGTACTTGTATGAGTGTTATGTTCCCTATTGATAATACTTTAGTGAGACGAAGTTCTAGACTCATGGCTTCCCACGATAGCACTTTCATGATGGACCTTGGTATCTCAAGAGCTCCTACTCCTAGTATGGAAAATGGTGCATTAAGCATGGATACTACAACTAGCATGCCTTTACCTTCACATATAATGCATGTTGACACACAAACTAATTCCATTCCACAAGAAAAAATCATTACTATTCATGAGGATTTTGCACATTTGCAATGAGATTTAAGTCTTGAAAACATTTCCACCACTACTATACCTTCCATAGAAAACCTTCATTGCTTGATTGAAAGTTACGATGGCTTACAATTTATGAAAATAATAGCTAAGATATACAAAAAACATGTTCCTTCCACATCCTAATCAACAAAGATTGTTGTGATCCAAGGAGGATCTCAGATTCCTCCTCCTTCAACCATAGAATTTGTACCCACCTATACCACTCCTCAATTTACAAAAACCACACAATAGGTTAGTCATGTGATTCATTCTTTTGCTATTTAAACTAGGATTCTTAGTTCTTTTGTGGCATCAAATGTTCCATCTTCTACCTTCATCCCTCTTAGTGCCCCCTTCACTTATCTTAACATTGCATACACTACATCACCATTCTCTCTTCCACCTCATACCACTTGCACCGACCCCATCATTACACAACTCTTTAACACTATTTCATCCATGCAACAAAAAATATCCACCATTAGCCAAAGTTAAAATGCTCCACCCACATACCATGTTTGTAGTAGCCTATTATCTTTAGAGATCTTATGAACACAGATGCCACAAGGAATTGAGATGCCTAGGTTTGATAAGTATGGAGGTAAAGGAGACCCTACTAACCATGTTAATTCCTATACAACATTGTGCAATGATTTTGTCCTTGATGATAAACTATTAGCCAAAAATTTTCCTAGGACCTTAAAGGATACTGCATTGGAGTGGTTTTCAAATTTACCCAATCATTCAATCCAGTCATTTAATAAACTTTTGGATGCCTTTATAAGTCATTTCCAAGTCCATATGACTCCCAAAAAGATAATGGTTAATTTAATGAGATGTAAAAAAAATTGTAGATGAAAAAGTAGCTGATTTCATTTCATGTTTTTAGTCATTGTATGATGAAATTGATGTCAAGATTCTTGATTCACATCTTCAAAAGATTTTTATCAAAAACTTGCACACTCAGCTTCAAGATAAGTTAACTATGATGAAATTTCCTTCATTCATGAATTTATGCACAACCCTTTGTGACTATCACAACTTGGTTACTAGTCATGATTCAAATTCTACTTCTAACCAAGCTGAGAAGTGTGAACAAAGAAACCAAAACAACATGCAAAAATTTAGAAAACCAAACAGAGGCTTCTTACAATTCAATCTGCCTCCTCTGAAATAAACCCAACCTATTCAGAGTCAAGTGGCAGCTGTTAAAGTAGCGACGCCCTTTACCTATGGGGATCTGAAGAGACAATTTATCCCCTTACCCAATACCCTCCATAACACAATGAATCAACTACTCTAGCAACAAATAATCAATTTGCCTACTCTTAAACCACTTGATACCACCAAGCCTTTACCATATACCTTTAAACCAAATGCTTATTGTCATTTTCATCGCAAAAATGGACATGACACTGAACAATGTAAGCATCTCAAACACTTAGTTCAAGACCTCATTGATTCTAGTCTTTTTTCCATTGCAGGTGTCAATGATCAAGGCAATAATTTTGTTGCACCACCTAATCAAAATTTACAAATATTTACCAACCCTTTACCTAAACACAATGTTTCATTTGTCAAGGCTAGTGAACCTTCAAACACTCATGTGATGAATATTGATACAAATAATGAATAACATGACATTACTCCAAATGTTACCCAAGTTAATCATATGGATGAACTTGTGGGTATGATAGATGTTATCTCTTGATATTACTTTTTATTCTCATGATATACTTAAAAAGCTTCCTGATGGTCCTCTTTACATAGCTGACTACATCTATGATAAGCCCACCAATGGATATTAATAGATCCCACTTGTGTTGAGAATGCGATCACAAAAGAAATTTTAGTATTAAATGATCTCTATCAAGATGATTATAATAGACCAACTATGTGGATTAAAATGCATACTAGTTTTGCATTCCCTATGATTGGATCAATCGTACTCCCATTACAGATAGGACACAAAACTTTGGATGCAACATTTTTTGTATTCCACAATCAGATCAATTTTGTCTACAGCTAGGTCATCCTTGGCTTCACTCGATGAAAGTTGTTCCTTAAATTGTTCACAAATGTTTGAAGTTTCCATATGGAAATGAGATATTTACCATACACCATAGTGGCTTTAATCCAATGTCCTCTAAAGGTAATTTTTCCTTAGAAGTCTTTTGGCCTAAACCTATGGAACCCATCACACCTTGAAGAGACTTCTTTATCATTACCTATCAAAAGTTCAAAGCCAAATGAATAGTTGAATTGTCTCTTCGCAACATGTCCTCGTCCACTTCCGCTACTCCTATCCTAGATGAAACCATGCTTCATCCTAAGTTTGAAACTGAACAAACAATGCAACCTCATGAGCAACCAACCATAGACACTTCCCCTTCATAGTATAAACATCCAAGAGAAAATAAAACCAATCCTATCATGCCTCCTCACATTAAACAAGTCTATAAAGCCAAAGAGAAAGTGATTGACCCATATTATTTACTTTCTCCCAGGCTTCTTCCCCCTCTAGAAGAATAGGAACCTATGGTGGATCAACCCACTCTTACACCTCACTAGCTTCAAAACAAAATTAAAAGAAATTATGGTGCTAGGGAGTGTAGGCGTCATTGTTATCTCCTCGCTCGTTAAATGCAAATTAAAAAAAACAAAGAAAATCAAGCTCCACCTTTGATAGAAGTAATACCTAATAACCCTCCTCCTATTGACCCACCACAAGATATTACAATACAACAATCCAAACAAAATGATCTGATATAACAACCACAACTCCTGATACACCCGTCCTTGAAAATTACTCTCCGTCCTCCCATTGTGATTAATTTAGATGATGATGATGATGATGAGGAAATCACTAAAATAGGTGAAGAAGTGCATAACAAACTAAACTCTTTATTTTCATCTACCATGAGCTCAAATGATAAATCTGCTACACCAAGTGAAAAACCTGGCACTTCCCCTATTTCAACACTTACAATTCTCCTTTTGGACAGTCAACCACCCTTGCAATATACTAAACATGATTGGGAGGTGGATGACTTGTTAGATCATTGAATTGCATTCACCTTGCTAGCCATTTCTTTTTCTTTCATTTTCCTTTTCCTTTTTATTTTCTTTGGTTTGATTGCATGTGTGTTTCATGTTCCCCTATCATGTTTGTTTAATGTTCTCTCTCTTTGTGCACTTCCTCTATTTGTACCTCTATTCTTCTATATGTCATACATTTTTCATTTTCTTTTTCACTTTTGTTTTGTGTTTTTCCTTTTGCGGGTAACATAAAGCATTGAGATGCCCAATTTCTCTTCCATGTTGACCCAAAAGGTCCCTTTTCCTTTTCCTTTTCTATATTTCTTGTTTTTTTCCTTTTGGGAATGATGCAAGGCATTGAGATTGAAATGTCTCCTTTATGTTGACGCGAAATCTTTTCCTTTTCTTTTCCCTTTTCATTTTCTTTTCATTGTGTTTTCCTTTTGGGGACAATGCAAGGCATTGAGACCACAATGTCTCTTCCATATTGACCGAAAGTGAGCTTTCTTTTTCTTTTTTTTTCACTCTCTTTGTGTCATTCTTCCATATCTATGTGCTTTGGGGAATGATGATAGTTTTGATATCTTTAATAAAAATATTACTGCAATGAACATGTTGACCATAAATCCATAGATCCCTTATGTGTTTGGTGTGTTCCTTTCTAGGGGGAAACCCTCGTTTTATTTTGTTTTCTTGTTTGTCTACATAAAACAACCTTACTTGGAAACATATGACTTGGAATAGGGGCTTTCCAAGTTGAATCTCATGTCTTGTTTTCTTTTTTCATTTTTCCTTTGCCACTTTAAAGTAATTTCTCACAAAATAGTGTGTAGCAATTCCTTTAAAGTGGGGGGCATACATTGGCATCCTTTTATTTGCATTCTTGGTTCCTAATGCAACCTTGTCACTTCATATGATGCATTTGTCACTATGCGGTTGACATTGGGTGTGATGTCCTTCATAAGTGTGATCTATCTTTGCATATTACATTCCTCTTAGTGGCCTGATGAAAAAAATTGCATCCCCTATGCTGTGAATATTTTATTCTTTGGTTTTTCCTCTCTTGGAGATGTTAGACACAATATTCCCTAAGTGAAAAGCCTTGCATGAATTTAACAAAACTCCTTTAAACATCTTTTTCATTTTTCATTTTACATCTTTTACATCTTTCATAATGCAACTTACATGCCAGTGGTACCTTTTCATTTGGTCATGAGTTCTAAGAATATGAAACTTTTCTTGTCTCATAAAGCACGAACTGAAATTTTCCTTTGTGGTGCCTTGTTAAAGTTATTAGGAGGTATAACTTTGATATGGTTGAGCAAGAAGCCCATTTTGTGACATGACTTTCCCCATAGCCACCTATGTGTTTGTGAGTGCATACCAACTAGCATATGTTTCTCACCTTTTGGGTATTCTCAACTAGCAGACTGCCATGACTTCCATCACCCCAGAGTGAGTATGCATTCTCTTTTTTCAACAAACAACCTAGATTTGATTCACAACTAGCTGAACAAACAATTGAAGATTGATCCAACTTTTCCTTTTTCCTTTCCCTTATTTCTTTCTATTTCACATGTGTTCCTTTATTCTTATGTTTATTTTTTCTTGAGATATTCATCTTGGTGGCTTAATCATCCCTCTTGATTGTTTTCATTCCATCTTTCTAACATAATTTCATTTGGATCCTTCTTGATATGCATGGCTACTTTAGTGCGAGTTTGAAGCATGTTCATCCTCTCACTAAAGTGGGGGCTAAATGTACCATATAAAAATGGATCATTGAAATTTTCATGGTTATTTAGGTCTTTCTCTTATGATGTTTGACTTATCTTTCTTTTATTTAGTGTTGCAATGTAACTTAAGCATTCACATTAGGTCCTAAATATTCAAATTATGAGGTCTTGTGAAGGTGTTGTGAAGTGTTGTAACACATCTATACACTTTTATAGAACCTTCTTATTATAACTCATCTAAATATCACCCTTTTATCACTTATCAAGTGCTATTTTAAAGTGTTGTAATGTCTTGTAACAAGATTTCATGATTTTCTAGGCTTTTTATCAATATTTACACCTTTCTTATGCTTTATATGACCCCTTTATACACTCATAAGACCTAATTAAGTGTATTTTTGAATGTAAACCCAACAAACAACATTAAATGCAAGTTAATTCCCAACACCCACTTACAAGCCTAGAGTGGGACCCATTCACCATAGGTGTTGAATGAGTCCCTCTTGGCTGCAAATTTAAAATAATTCAAAATTCCTTTTGGGTTTTTATTCAAAAAGTCCTTATGTTAGCCTGTGATAAGGTATTATTGGGTAATTAGAGCATAAGTGTGTATAAATATTTGTGTTTCTTCTCATTTTAACCTCTATTCATCAATTTCACTCATTCACAAATTCATTCAATCATTTAATTACATTCAAGCATCGTTCAATCAAGAAAACATCGAGCATCTTGGAGTAGCCATTGACATATCCTCAAACTTCTTCAACAAGGTTTTTGGTGAGTTTGGGAATTTTTCATGTTGTTTATTCATCATTCCTTCCTCATTTCATTTAATTTATTTATTAAGGGTTTGATTACCAAAGTGGGATTTGACCAAGGAAAATACCTATACTCTAACCCTCAACCATTTTTCCCCTTTTTCATGTGTGTTTGTAGAATTTTGTATGTAGATTTTTTAAGCAATTAGGTGTTGAAAAGTGGACAACAAGTCAACAAAGTGTTTTAAGTCAAATAAACCCTATTTCAAGCTTGGAGACAACCTACAGCCTATTTTTTACAGATTTGACTCCATCAACCTGACAAGAAGACAAGTGTAGAGCTAGACCTAAAAAATTGACCTCAGATTTTACAGAATTTAAGAGGACTAATTTTCCATCAGTGGAAAATGAGTCCCACCTAAGGGCTAAAAAGGTTGATTTTGTCAGAATCCAGTTCTCGATAGTCAGAAAGTAGTTTCAAGTGTTTTTACCAGTACAAGGACTAATTCGCCATCAGTGGCAAATGAGTCCCACTAGTGATTTATAGTGTTTTCTACCTATTTCCAAAACCTTCCAAGATCAACATTTAACTTCCAGGTGCACTTTGTTGAACTTCATTCAATTTTGTTTGCATTAGTTTATGTTTTTAGTTCATTTTTACATACCTCACTATGTTTTCAAACATTACATATTTCATTAGTCTTGCATTCATAATCAATCAATTTCATAGCTTAGTTGCATTTATATCATTCCTTTTAGTCATACTTCCATCTTGCATTCCTTTATTTGAGTGAACCACCTCAATTTTAGGGTTTTATCTCTCTCCTTTTAGGTGAAAGATCCTAAGAGCACAAGAGAAGTCTATAGAACCTTCAAAATTGATGGTTCAGTTATCACTCTGGAAGTTAAGTGGGATTATGTAAATAATAATGTGCCTAAGAAAATGTGGGTGGCCCTAATGAAAAGGAGAACAAAGGTTGTTGAATTAGATGAGATCATAAATGATGTATTTAAGAAAATTAGGTTTACTTTAACCCCATATCATTTGGAAACCCTATAGAATATTTGTGCAAAAATGTTTCGAATGAAGAAAAGAATGAACATATTGATGAAAAAAGAAAAGAAGCAAATAAAGAAGATGAGGAAGGAAACTAAAAAGTAATCAAAGATACGGCTGAAAAATATGTTATGCTTGGTGCACTATCATCCGGTTTTGTACCTAAGATAGGAGAAGTTTTTGTAGAAGAGGTTAAGGAAGATATTCCTTCTAGTACATGTGATACTGACATTCCTTTGGAAACAAATGATGTAGATATACCTCTGGATACATGTGTTACAAATGATCCTCTGGAGATGGAGAAATAGAATGAGGGAGAAGTTGAGTCAGAGAAAAATGACGATGTCCCTCTAGAGCATGCTGAAGGTGAAAAAGATAATGTTGAAGAAGAAAAGGGTAATAATGAAGGAGGAAAAGGTAATACTAAAAGAGAGCAAGATAAAAATGGAGATGAAGGAAATTAAGAAGAAGGAAATGAAGACAAAGATGAAGATGAAAAAGAAGAAGAGAAAGAAGAAAAAGAAGAGAAAGTGAAAGAAGAAGAGAAGGAAGACGAAAAAGAAAAGGAAGAGGAAGAAGAGAAAAATGAGCGATTTGTCAAGAAAAATGAAGAAAACCAAAGGAAAATTGTAGAATCTCATAGGTCTCCTAGAGAATCTCTCTCTGTTGATGATGTATTGAAAGGCTTCTTATCCAAGTAGATCATATTCTAGCTGATAATTCCTTTGAAAATTTTACAACTACCCATGATTCAAGGTTGTGTGGAATTGGATAATATTTATCTTATTCATAAGGTAGTATTAGGGGATACATTGCAGGCATCTAGAAGAAGAGAGATTTTGGAGACCCATTAGAATGGAACTGAGCTCATTGAAGATTCTCTTAAAGTCCTGCAAGAGGTTACACCTAGTATTTCAATGGATACATCTCTCACTATGGTAGAGAATTTGAGACTATTATTGGATTCCTTTAAGGAGTACGCCTCCAAAATTGGTGAGAAGACAAAGAATGAGGTTGAGGATAAGTTGGAAGAATGAATATTTTTGGCATTTCATGATAAGTGTGCTTTGACACACACAAATGTTAACAAGAATCTGGAAGTTGCGCAAATTTGTGAGTCTGAAGAAAATGTTGTCTTTTCTTATTGCTTAAAGTTTCCAAATGACACTTAGAAAATTAAGGTTCTTATGGACTCCATTGAGTCTCAGTTGACTACTATCTCTATTAATTATAGTGCATCTACGGATAGAGACAGGACAACCTGGAATGCTATCTCAACACATAGAGACAAAATCTTTATTCTACAGAAGTAGAAAGAGGATATCATAAAAAATTTTGGTCAGTTAGGTGACCTTGTAAGAATGGATTACACCCTAGTAGCCAATGCTTTGGAAAGAGCGAAAACTCTAGAGAAGATAAATCTGACTCTTGGTACTCTGGATGAAGCAAAGTAAATTTTGGTAGAATTGGAATCCCTGAACAGAATGTTGATTGCTACAAAAAGAGTTGCGAGAATGGTAAATCAGCATGGCAAGGTATTCTTAAGGAGCTTCAAGTCTCTCCATCCTCTAGTTAATGTTTTTTTTTAATTTTCATATTTCTTTTTGGCCTGCCCTTTGTCCTTGATGTCAAAGGGGGAGAGAAAAGTGATAGTGGGAGAAAATACTAGTGATAGGGGGAGAGTGTTGTAAATAGGGTTTTAGAAATTTTTGGCACATGTTACCATCAATGACAAAGGGGGAGATTGTTGGAAGAATGAAGAAGATCTTGTTAGACAACTTTTTTGTTGTTATTGATGTCACCATGGTATTGTTACCTATTTTAGCTCCTAGCTTAAATAGGTAAAGGTATGGTATTTTGCAAGGCAAAACAAAAGTACATTCTACTATGCTATGTTAATCTATATGCATATTTTTTTTTTAAAGACTACATTGTTATGTTATGGGAAGAGAGTGAACAATCATTTGGAAAAAGTAGTATTTACTAATATCATGAATGTACGGTGTCCCACACAAGCCATGGGACTAACTATTACAATGAAAATAAAAGAAAAAACTATACATTTACAGATAAAATAGAAAGAGTGCATATGTAGAGAAGGGGGACCCATCATTGCCTAAATGATTGATCCCGATGGAGTTTTTTGCATTAGCTTCAGCCCCTCCTACTTATCTATCTTTCAATTGTTGGTTTCCCTACTGCTCTAGGAACCTGTATGTGTGAAAGAGAGTTGGTTAGAGAAATTAAGAGTCACTAATCAAAACATATGAAAACCTCCATAAACATATAGCATAATCCTCTCATGAGCATTGAAATAGTTTGCATACCATAGATGTCCAATAAAACAAAAGGGTGATAAAAAATATTTATCATATGGTCTATTTTATCTAACATGTTTTCTCATTGTCCAAGTACAATTCAAATATTTTTTTTTGTTTTTTTTTTATCTAGTTATAGCATGTGGGGTAAAATGGGCTCCCACAAGTGTTGAGCCTAACATGACTTTAGTTACCTTGATTTGATACTTATCATTCATAATAGTGAATTGATGAATTCACTATTACAAACAATCAATATCTATTCAATACAACTATAGTGAGTAAAAAATAAGTGATCATAGACCAATGGAAGATCCAAGGTCAAAAAAAAATAACAAGATCAAAGACATAAAGTTAAAGTAGTCATATAAACATAATGAGTTTTCACAAGCTTTTATTACAGTCATATTCCATAGTGATTCCTTTGCACACTCAATAGACCACTAGCCAAAGAAAACAAAGACCTAGGGTCAATGAGAAAAGTCTAATCCACCTGAAGGGTACAATGTCACAAAGATATGGGACATGAAGACAAGCAAGGGAAAAGCAATTCACATCAAGTAAATATCAATAGAGCCAGGAATAGGAGCAAAGGAGCTTGGTAGAGATGTTGAGAAATGGTAGAAAGCCTATCACAAGATCCTTGTTCAAGGTGATAAAGTCTAGGATTGTCATAATAATAAATCTTCCCACTATCATAATGACAATTATAAAAATATAAGCACAATTAGGTGACTGTGTGTTCAAGGTAGTTGGTAGTTATTGGGAAGTAGAGGGTATATCTTAGCACAATCATCAATATTGATCAAGAGCTATCATGGGGTGGTCATATTCAGATGGGTTAGATAGAAGTAGCATGTAAGTGATCAATGGATAATGAAAATACTTCAAGGATATCTTAATTTAGGTATCTTGTCATGACATTGATGTCTTTTTAAGATATTCAATATAGTGACCTTCTCAACAAATGTTAGTCACTTATGATGACAAGGATATTTGGTGCTAGGAGTGGAGATTGGGCATGGTCTTATGAGACAAAATACATAATGATTTTGAGACTAAGTTTACAGGATGATAGTGACCAAACATTAAGGTCTAAGGCAAGGG
The DNA here is from genome assembly GCA_007258455.2 of Sequoia sempervirens. Classification (NCBI taxonomy): domain Eukaryota; kingdom Viridiplantae; phylum Streptophyta; class Pinopsida; order Cupressales; family Cupressaceae; genus Sequoia; species Sequoia sempervirens. The sequence goes on from VDFB02379711.1 coordinate 65,234,220, forward strand.
AATACATGATTTTTGTAGAGTGGGTAGAGATAGAGATCATACACAGTGCCATGAATAGGTGTTGCAAATGACATGGAAATTATGTCTCAATGCTTGTATGTAGTGAGGGGAAGCATTCAATTTTTTGAAAACCTTGTTCACTGTACCCTAGTTGTAGTCTGTTGGAAAGTGTACATTTTTCCATTGCAAACTGGGAGTAGACAGAGAATTAGGAGAATAGATAAAGGTTTTGGAGCTTTTTCGTAAATTCATCTTGTTGATCATGGAATTAGGAGCTAGTTATGGGAAACAATGATATAGGCATAAGACATTCATTGTGACAATTCTCACAAGAGAATAAGTGAGAATAGAAGATGGTATATAGTGGAGGGAAGATTTTCCTTTCAAGGGTTTCATACTAATAACACTTCAGTCATACAAGCTTTAGAATACCTCTTCGTAGTTATAAAGAAGAATATGCAATGTTCTCCTATGATAGAGACTAAGGAACTTCATATTGTAAAAAATTTGAATAGTTATGTGAATATCTTAAAGAGACAATCTTATTGTAGTTCATAGCAAAGATGTCATAAGAGTGAAGCACGTTGACATATCCTTTTACACAGATAGAAATGAGTGATAGTCTTCTAATGATGTCAAAAGGAAAAAGTTTATAAAGATTTTGAAGGATAGTGTTTTCATCTCAAGGGGAAAATGTTTGTGTCAATCTCAAGCTAATGGTATGGTTCAGGTTTTGACAGTTGCAATGATGAGAATGTAGACCCAAATTCAAGGAAATGAAACACTCACACACCCTTTATAGTACATTGAGAAGAAAGAGACCTCATATGCATAAGGTATGAAAATATAGTAAAATTCTATGAATACAAGCTAGTGAACTTTGGCCATAGACCTAGAATGGCAATGAATTTGTTCAAGAAAATAGATCCCTTGAATTCCTGCAATGAAGAGTGTAATCCATAGCCATGAAGGATGAATTTCTTTTATGATTTCTACAACTAATACAAAGAAAGTAAAAGTAAATATACAGTAAATGATCAAGAAAATTCTCTATAGAAAATTCCATAAAGAGTTGAAACCCTCAACAACTGCATGAAAGAGAGAACCAAAGAATGCATCAAAAAAAACTCTCACTCCCTTCCTCTCTCTCTGAAGTATCTCCCTCTCACTCACTCAATCCCTCTAGCTCTCTCCCTAGTACCCTTAATCCTCTACCCTATAAATGTACCATCTAAAGCTTTAAAAAACCAAATTTATCATAACGTGAGTGCGTTATTAACCAGTAGAGATATGTCCATTTAGGATTAAAAAACACGCTCACATTATAATTCGAACACATTATTTATTGTACTAAAACTAGTTAAAAGTCACAATATACCTGTGATGTCGGCCCACATTCTGTAGATTCTCTTGGTTCTGCGCGTGCTCTGACAAAAAATAGCTTTTGGGTGATTGAGTGAAGTGTGCATGCATGATTTCGAGATTCCACCACCTTTTGAATGTTCCTTCCATCACCTTTTCATGAAATAACAGAGTTTTCACATTGAGAGGCATATAATATCAATTGAAGTTTGAATTATAGTGATAAATGATATAAAATTGAAATTTGGAGGGGAACAAGCTTTTGAAGAAGTCAATTTTTTGAGGAGTTTGAGGAAGGAAGAAGCAAAGGCTGCATAATTGGGTAGAACTCCTCAATTTGAAACTTTTCTTTTTAGGTATGTGAAATATTTGTACATTTTATATCATTCTATTATGGCTTGCTTTCATTTTTGTTGTTTTTCTTATTCCATGTTGATCAAATTCTTTGTTTGTGATGCAATACAACAATCACTCATCAACTCAACTTACCCCTTCAAGGAAAAACAATCAAACACCTCTGTTCCTTAGACCTACAATCAAACATCATCCCAACCATTTAAGATATCTTTTCTCAAATCAACACATCCATCATCCTATATTCACTTAAACACCATTTGTAACAACAACAATCAGCATTAGTTTAACACTGTCACCAGACCTTTAAGATACCAATTTCATCATTTTTTGATTGTAATATTCCAATATATCAGTATAGACACACTCTGACTACTTTGCATTCAAGACACCATTGCCATATATTGGAAACATATGCCCAAATCATCAAATCTTTCACAATCTACCTTCAAAACATTACCAAGCATAGACACAACTGGAATAACAAATGACTGCCCCAAGCACTTAACAACATTCCTTTCACTATTTCTACATATTCTCGGCCTATTTTGATCCTTTTCAACATACTCTAAAAGTTTATACACTTATTTCACAAAACAGAGTATTGATTTGTGGGATTCACCCAATTTAGGTATGAAGTCCTAAAGATTAAATACCGTACTTGTTGTAAAGATAAGTAATTTGTATGCATGTGATAGTTGTATTTAGATTTGTGACAAACTTGTTTGCATAGTGGTAATGGAATAGCATCACTACTTGGGTATAGGGATAGTTTATATTGTTTTGATTGAGTTATGCTTCCAAAGCTTTCAATTAGTTAATTTGACAACATAGCACTTTTTGCATAGGTAAAATTATTCGTCATGCCGAAGAAACGAGCTGTTAAAGGGAAAGAACTAACAGATGATAAGCTCCAAGCCTTAAGAGATAAAATAACAAATGGATGAGCGAATATCATGAAAAGCAGAAATTGGGAACAATTCATGAAAACAAGCCAGTTGGAGAGGAACTTCAACCGTCAAAAAGAGAAAAGAAATTGGTAGCACAAAGGGAATGAATGCGAAAGAGTCATACTAGGGTAGATGCAGATACCGTAGTTGGAGACACACCCTCTACCGCAAGTGAAGATGAAGGGACACCATTACACACAAGCGAATATGGAGGGACACTATCTACCACAAGTGAGTATGGTTGGACACCTTCCACCACATCTGAAGTTGAGAGTACATCATCACTCGGAATTGAGGAACAAGGTATGCCATCATCCCCATGTGAACCTCAAGGTATGTCTTCTATTCCACCCTCGATCGAAGGTACGCAATCTAGCCCACCTCAATTAAATATTGATGGAATTGGTAATGTAGAGATGTATGTACCTAAGAGAACACCACCTATAATTTTGTGTAGAAAGCCAAAGTTTTTGATTAATTTTGATAGGGATATTTTGTAGCACATGAAAGGTAAGATTCGAATGAACATGAAAGATATGTTGATAAGATTTGTAAAATGTTCTTTGAAAGGCTAAATGGGGGTACTTAAGATGTCAACTATTTATTCAAATGATGCGGGGTTTAAAGTATAGAAACATCATGAAGACTCTTGGGTTGAGAACATCGAATGCATCAAGTGAAAACACTATTGTGAAGAATCTAATGGATGCTTATGACAATGTGGGTAAGACCTCATGCTCAAAGGATAGTAGTGTCACCACGTGATGTCATTACATCAAGCGTGGTAAAGCTGTATCAAACAAGAGATCTGGCCTCATTAAAGACAAGAGTGGACAGAGTGGGAATTAGTAGAAAAATTTTATCAAAGCCATTCAAGGCGGCAAAGAATTGAGGGCACCAATTCAAATGAATTATGGGCATTCTCGGGGAGACTGCCACACAAAGATAAAAAAGTTGTTGAAGCATTGAGAACACTAATTGAAGATTATTGGAAGAATAATGCAAGGCCATCTCTGAATCAAAGGGATGTCATAAGAAGGAGAATCGATAGTCGAAACCGTGAGCCACATCCAAAGCATTTTTTGGATACGACTCAAACCCAATTTTTTCATAAATTTCAAAATGATTATCCCCAAATTAGTATTTTTCAAAGATTTTTTGAAATGATTAAACCTTTTATGTCAAGATAAATCACACATGCACTACTTGTTGTTGTAAACTACATATTGAATTCTCTAACCATTATGATGTTTATCCTTCTATATGTTTACATTTGCATACTAACGATGTTTTGTAGGATTGTGGCATAGAAGCCCCACCAAAATCTTCAAGAAATTTCTTATCAAAAATTTTATGTGAAATAGAGGATGGCCAAATATTCGATAGGACAACATGCTTGGATGGTTCATGCGAGCATTGCGGTGGCTTGCAACGAATGCTAGTATGTCAACATATGGAAAGCACATATGAGGTGGGACAAAAACTAGTAGAGTTCGGGAAGTATAAAATAGTGGCATATGGTACAAAATATATAGTTTGGAAACTTAAAAAGGTGTAGGTTGGTTATTGAGAAAATTCCGATTAGTATCAATTCAATGTCCATGTTTAAAATTGAATCTAGTGTATGAGTATACCAAGGCATACCCATAGAGCCCAATGTGTTTGGACACACAATTCAAGCTATGCAAGGAAACCTTTCCAGTTGGTAGCATAGTATCGATGGTTGAATTTGTAGAGAACTACACTTTACAGCCACAATGTGAGGTGCAGTCACAATATTACAACTACACATAGGTTTCAATATTTATGCACATAGAATTCATTCATGCAGTTGATAATATAGAGGACGAAAGGAAGGTATTGAGGGATTATCACTTTTATATTAGTGATGATCGCACACATTCTCTAGAGTTCATGCAAGGTTTCTTCTAGATGTTCTACAACCATTTGGCTCAGAGGGGCATATCATACAGTTGGCATATAATATGGTCAAACAA
>VDFB02379711.1:65238982-65271119 GCA_007258455.2 Sequoia sempervirens
AATTCCATCTACCAAGTTAAGCTTGGTGCAATGCTTCAACTCTTCCTTAGCCCTTAATCTACCCTAAAGGCTAATCTATCCTCAACCCTCCACTAGTTCTTGCAGGGGTGTAGAGATGTCTTCAATGGCTTCAAACCAACCTCCTAGGGTTCTTGAAGGTTCACCAAAACTCCACCTTTTCATCGCTTTCACCAAACCCTCATCTAGGGTTAAGAAGGCTACTAGTCCATGACCCCCAATTAGGTCTCCATCACCAAAACAAATGGTTATTACTCAAACATTTCAAAAGACCACCTCAATATTTCTTTGAGGTCCTTGTCCCATATGAACACCTCTCAAATATTTTTGAGGTCCTAAGCTTTAACTGTCTGTACAATGCTTAAACTTGAAAATGGTCATTTCCTAGGGTTTTAAGCCATTTTCTGGTTGTTTTCAAACTATCAACTTGTTCTCACATCAATTGAACTGATGGAGCTTTCTCCTTCATGTGGAAACTAGGTAAGACACTTTCCTACCTCCTCCAAAAATAAATTTATCAAGAACTGGTCACCCCTGCAAGTTATGTGCTCCGCACTTCTTGTCTTCCCTAGCCGGACTCTTCCTGGCTCGCCTAGGGCAAGACTTTGCCAACAGCTCCTGTGTTCACACAAACCCTAAATCCTACCATATTTACACACATGGAGTCTAGTCACTATTCCCAAAGGGCTATACAATTTGTATGGTGGGAAAGTGATCTAAACCTCCATTTGCTCAAGACTGCCTGGTTCAGACCAGCAACAGTGTGGAATCCAACTTATTTACAAACAGTGCTTGAAAATGAATAAAACAACTATCTAATGACACACAAAGCTTGTAGAAACACCACTCTACATCCTACACAGGTCTTGATGCTATATCAATCCATTAAAGCTTCAAGTACCCTAGGAGGTTGGTTTGAAGCCATTAAAGACATTCCCACACCCCTGCAAGAACTAATGGAGAGTTCAGGATAGGTTAACCTTTAGGATTGATTAAGGGATAAGGAAGAGTTGGAGCATTGCACCAAGGTTAGCTTGGTAGATGGAATTGTGATAGAAGTGGGGTTGGCCAGACAAACCAAAGGTACCTAAATTTGAGAAGGGTCCTATAGGTTAAGGTGGAAAGCCAAAACACCAAGGAGGTCTTGCAAGCAAGACCTAGAGCAGGAATCTGTGATTGATTCCTCCAACCCCCTCCCTATCAGAAACACAAGAATACCACTTTCTTTAACTAATCTCCTCCCTTCTTCCAAAGTGATTCTATAAGCATGAAAATCTATTTATTAGATAACTTGTTGAGTGACCTCTTCATACGTAGATGGTTCAACTCCTTTTCATTATCCAATTTTTCATTAAGTTCATTTTTCTTCACTTTGATGATGAAGTCTCTAAAGTCATTTGTAGTAACAAAGGTAGCATCATCCATGAACTAGCTCCAAGATAATACTTTGACATCATTGGGAACAAAGTTCTCATCATAAAAATTAACTGCTAGCCTATTTTTAGGAACTTGTTCATCACCTTGATTGATTTGGGGAGAAGGGAAGTGTTAGTTCACTTCCTCATCTCTAGGAACATTCTTCATAGTATCGTCTTGCACACTCTCCCTTTCTTTTGGATTCTTTGAATAATCAATCAAGGGTGCATCAAGAGTTTGCATTGATTGGCTGTGAGAAACTTGTGCTGATGATTATGTTGACAAGGCTTGTTGTTGAACAAGTTGTTCAACTTCCGTCCCTTTTTCTCTTGCTCTGCCAACTTCATCATGTTGGAAAAATTCCCATCTGCCATGGCAACAAACATCTTCTCCATCATTTCCATGGGACTTGTGTACTTTGCAAAGGAATAACATAAGCATGATTATTTTTATCCTCTTCTATTTTGTTTGGACCATGAACATCCATTTCCTTTTCCTTTCTCTGACCTCCTTATTAGTTTTGAGGTTCCTTATCACATCATTAGATGCATGGAAATGATGGTAGATATGAGATCTATCCCTCTCTACCCTCATTTTACTGATATACCCTTTAGGATCACAACTCATGGCAATGTCTACTTTCATTCCATAAATAGCCTTGATCAATAGCTATGCAGGCTAGGATCAATAGCCTTGAGAGAAATAGGTGAGGAGAACAAGGAGAACAAGAAGACAATGATGAAGAAGAAGAGCATGTGCGGGTAACTCAAAGACAACCAACAGATGAGATGGAAGACCCTGAGGAAAGGAAGTTTATAAGATTGTTGAAAGCAACACAAGGTCATGGAGGAAAGAGTCACATAGAGTTGCCTATCTATCAGGGGAAGATGGATAGTGAAGAGGTGTTAGGATGGCTTGATGCCTTAGAAAACTATTTTGAGTTTGAAGAGATGGAAGAAGAGAGGAAGGTTAAGTTCGCTAAGACAAAGTTGAGAGGTACAACACTGACATGGTGGACTAGTTTTCAAAATGATAGGATGGCTAGAGGGTTGGCAAAAGTTTCTATATGGGAAAGGATGAAGAGTTTGGTCAAAGAATAATTTTTACCATCAGATATTTGATCCATTTCATGAAAGAATGTTGTTGTGACTTGTGAAATGGATCAATCCTTACATGTATAATATAGATCTAACAAAATAATGTGCAGGAAGGAGGAATGATAGGGTGTACACTGAGATTTCACATTGAAAACTACATGAAAATGATGCCTAAAGTGTAGCATTAGGAGATCTACCTTAATGAGGGGCATTTTTTTGAGTTGAAGGTGTTTAGGAATGATGATTTAATGGTGAAAAGTCAAAGAGAAGATTCTGAAAGTGTGTGGAAGTCAATTTTTTAAGAGGCCCTAGTTTTTGGAACAATTTCGTGAGGGTTTTGTGTTTGAGCATGTTGAGGGTGTCATAGGAGATTAAAACTTGCAAAATACTTGGCTTGGGAACAATTTAAGATACTGTAGAAAGTTTCATGGTCAGGTGATAAGTTTTGAATAGGGTTGCTTTGGAAAAGGGGGCTATTTAGGCCTAGTTTTGGTGGGACAACAGATTTTTGAAAGGTAGGACAGTCTAAATAAAATCCACCCAAAAGCCTATACCAAGTTCAAACTACTGAATTTAGGCAACTATGATATGCCTCTACAAGACCCCAAAGTCTCACCTTTTGATAGTGGATGGAAGAACAACCATGGACCAATGTATCACTGTCCCCAAGAGGATTAATTTGTTGATCACACTAGGATTTTGATTACCTAGGCTCACCCCTTCACCCCAAAGCCCTGATTTAGATTTGTACAGCCTAATTATAACCATTTCCATCACTCCTAAGTGCCTCTTTAAGAAAAATCCACACAAAACAAGCAAAACTCACTACATGTTTGGGGTTCTTTAGAAGCAAAGAAGTTGGGACAGCAGGCATGTGTTCCAAAACAAGTGTATGTAAAATTGATATATGTTTTTAATGCCCAAAATGGGTACCCTAAAATGTATTTATCCTGTAAAGATTCAATGTTACACCCGATTTAGTGTTTTAGCACTTACAAGCAAATTTGGTTGTCTAGTGCAAGCAATTTTCATTCTGCAACTCATGCAACCAAATGGACTATTCCAACATGTTTAAATAGGAATTTTTACACTAGCCATGGTACTCTTTCACACCCAAACATGTGGAATCACTCTGAGCTACATTCAACCAGATTAATCCCTTAAGGGTCCAAAGGGCAAAATGACTGCAAACTTCAGCATGAGGTTACTCAGACCCCGTGATGCTTAGAAACTTCTCGTCTGATCCTATGGGATCATGTTGAGCCCCTCTATAATAACCTATCTCATTTTTTGTTATCTCGAAGGGGTTTTCTTGTGGTATTCAGTTTTCAGTTGATGGAAAAAGTGTCAGATGGAAGCAATGGAAAGTTGCAAGGTGGTGCAATTTTCGTTCTGCAACTCGTGTGACCAAATAGACTGTTCCAACACGTTCAAATAGGTATTTTTACACTAGGCATGGTCCTCTTTCACACCCAAACATGCGGAATCGCTCTGAGCTACGTTCAACCGGATCGATCCCTTAAGAGTCCAAAGGGTAAAATAGCTGCAAACTTCATCATGAGGTTACTTGAACACCATGATGCTTAGAAACTTCTCGTCTAATCCTATGGGATCGCATTGAGCCCCTCTACAATAACCTCTCTCAGTTTTGGTTATCTCAGAGTGGTTTTCTCGTGGTGTCTAGTTTTCAGTTGATGGAAAAAGTGTCAAATGGAAGTAGTAGAAATTTGCAAGGTGGTGCAATTTTTGTTCTGCAACTCGTGTGACCAAATGGACTGTTCAAATGTATTGAAATAGGCATGTTTACACTAGGCATGCTCCTCTTTCACACCCAAACATGCGAAATCACTCCGAGCTACATTCAACCGGATTGATCCCTTAAGGGTCCAAAGGGAAAAATGGCTGCAAACTTCAGCATGAGGTTACTCGGACACTGTGATGCTTAGAAATTTCTCGTCTAATCTTATGGGATTGTGTTGGGCCCCTCTACAATAACCTCTATCAGTTTTTGTTATCTTGAAGTGGTTTTCCAGTGGTGTTTAGTTTTCAGTTGATGGAAAAAGTGTCAGATGGAAGTAGTGGAAAGTTGCAAGGTGGTGCAATTTTCGTTCTGCAACTCGTGTGACCAAATGGACTGTTCCAATGCATTCAAATAGGAATTTTTACGCTAGGAATAGTCCTCTTTCACACCCAAACACGCGGAATCACTCTGAGCTACATTCAACCAAATCGATCCCTTAAGGGTTTGAGTGTAGTATGTTGAAATAGGCCATTCCTCCTATTGTTCGGGCTGTGTCTCAGTGATATGGGCCTGATGTAACTTGAATTGTGGTAGTTTGAATGGGCTGTTGGTGGTTGGCAATCTTTGTATTACATCGACTTGTTGTTGCTTACTATTATGCTTTTGATAGATTTTCCAAGCATCCATAAAAGCGTTAGAAGCACCTATTTTAGGCTTTTAGCCATGGCGGCAAGATATTAGGCTGTTTGATAAAATGCTTTGATGGGCATGAAAAATGTGTTAGCATAGACAAGGCATTGAACTCTTTGAAAAAATTCCTCCAAAGAAATGTGGTTTCATGGTGATGTTATGACAAATGCCATGACAAAGAAAATTGCTATGGATTGTCATGGCATTCCATCTCGTGAGACCACATTTCTTCTTTGTGGCTTTTTCAAACAGTTTGCTGCCTTTTCTATGCTATTGCTTATTAGTATGCTTTGATAGATTTTTTCCAAGCATCCATGTAGCTTTTTTGGAAGCACCTATTTTAGGCTTTCAACCATAGCAACAAGGAAGCGAACTATTTGATATTCCACCACCATGAGACCACATTTATTTGACGCATTTTTTTCAAACAGTTCATTCCCTTGTCTATGCTATTGCTTACTATTATGCTTTGATAGATTTTTTCTAAGCATCCATAGCTTGTTCGAAAGCACCTATTTTAGGCTTTTAGCCATAGCAGCAAGGCAATGAACTGTTTCATAAAATGCTTTGATAGACATGTATGAAAAATGTGTTAGCATAGATAAGGTAGTGAACTCTTTGAAAAAATGCCCCAAAGAAATGAGATCTCATGGTCATGGAATGCCATGACAATCAAATATTTTTGATTGTCATGGCATTCCATCAGGTCATGAGACCTCATTTCTTTGAGGCATTTTTTCAAAGAGTTCACTACCTTGTCTATGATATTGCTTACTATTATGCTTTTGATAGATTTTTTCCAAGCATGCATAGCTTGTTCAAAAGCACTTGTTTTAGGATTTCAGCCATCGCAACAAGGCAACACTTGAACTATTTGAAAAAATGCTTTGGTAGACATGTATCAAAATGTGGTAGTATAGACAAGGCAGTGAACTATTTGAAAAAATGCTTCAAAGAAATGTGGTCTCATAGAATTCCTTGACAAGCAAATGCAATTGGGAGTTGCTCCTAGTTATTAGTTATGTAATGTATCAATGTTACTGTAAAAACTATATTGTAATTGAGAATTTTGTCATCTATCGGCATCTAGTTGTGGTTATGCAATGTGAAGCAATGCTTTGAGTTTTATGAAAAGATGTACAGTAAATGTAATCAACATTATGAATATAAACTACAAAATTATAAATTAAAGTTCATATCATAAAATGTCAAGTGTTTACAATCAGCCATTGTTGATCATTGATCAATTTGAAAAGTGTGAACATTTTTCTGTGTGGAAGGCAAACAAGAAAAAAGTGGTTCAAAAATGAGGAATTTGCCTTCTGCACCAAATGAGAAATATTCACAATATGTGTTAGGAAGGAATAAGTCCATAAGATCGATTATCTGAGCAGAAATTGCACAAAATTGGCTTACATTTGACTTTAAACACAAATTTTCACGCACGATGTTCCAAATAAGTCACAAAGTATACACATAAGTTGTAAAGTATACACTTGAATACATGTAGCTAATATCTATTGAAGACTATGGATTTATAAGTACAAATATGGACACCATCAATAAAAAGGGTGCATGTAATCAAAGGCCGGAACGTAGCATGTACATCAATATATGTCAATATAAGTATAAAATATAGTTACAAAAAGCCAGCACTTGGGCTTAAGAATGCCATATAGGCATACAATGTCAATATATGAATACAAATATGTACAAAATTGCCATGTAGGCATACAACAAAGGGCTCTACATTCAAAATTCATTTCTCTCCATGCTTTGGTTCAAATACAATTTTCTTTCCCTTTCTTGGGTGACCCAATGGCGATAAATCTGTCACCCATTTCTGTTGAGGAGTGCTCCTGCTGCTCCTCCTAGGGTTTAGCTCCTAGTCAAGTTTCAACTGTTACAATAAGAAGTAAAGACATTAATATATAGAAATTACATTATAAAAATTAATATATTTAACAAAATTTAATCACTTACAGCCATCCGACGATCACTCTCCTCGATGGAAATATTTGCATGCCGATGCTCAGGCATGCTCGAGCCCTGTATAAACCATTTGAATAGGAATTAAACTATGAATCAATAATGGTTTGATTTTTCACTAGAACTAGTTCATCTATAACAATGAATGTAAATTGAAATTTAGTAATTTTCCTCATACCTCCCCTATCAGAGCCATTGAGGATTGTATTCTAGTAGAAACACAGATATCCATTGCCCTTGTTATGTTTGGCACTGTTTCTCTCACCAACATCTAAAAATAAAACAACAAATTATTCAATTACAAAATAGTTATCAAATTTGAAGTAATTCTTTGAGTTTGAATGATGTGTAATGCAACATAACCAACAATATGATTATCAATTTTTTTAAAAAGCAATAACACGGAACAATCATTGAAAACAAAAGACTTCCTTTAGGACAAATTTGAAGTGAAAAATGTCAAACACAATGTAAAATATGACGTAATGTGAGAAGATGATCTAGTCAAAGAGGCTTTGATAGTAGCCAAGAAGGTTAAGTATGACAAATCCAAGTATCACTATTGCAAGGAATGGAGTAAGAGCTAAATAAAGATATAGCAACAATAAAAAATGATGGAGCTAACTTGTCAAGGCCTATTCTTCAAAACCCTTATTAAATGCTTGCCATAGTTTAAGATATGCAATAAATGTTTGACAATGGAATTAACCTTTTGAGGATGACAGTGATTAAATTGAGGTCTCCTTTTACCATGAAAAGGCTGAATATTCTTTCTTTGGCCTATCATTATGATTTTTAAGTTTCCTCACTTGAGTTAAATATAATAGTCAAGTGTTTATACCAAAGATGATAGAGAAAATAATCATGAAAAGGAGAATATGATGGTGATCGATGACAAGGCAGTGGCACATTTGACAGTCGAAAGAGTAGAGGAATGCATAGTGAACATCATGGTACAACTTATGATATAAATTAAGCCACATGGTTGATGTGATTTGAATCCTTGCATCTAAAGGAATTTTTCTTAACATAAATACTGCTAGGGGATTTCAATGTTGCCATTGTAGTTGGCATTAAAGCTGGTACCTGCAACATTGAAAATTATCCTTATATAAGAATTCCCTCCATCTTGTTGATTGGCTTGTAACACTCTTGATGGTGGTTGTATGAAATCTAATTATGATTCCTCTTCTACATTAGAGGGTTCATATCCTTGATCTGACTTTTCTGAATTATCAGAATCAAAATCACTAGCTTCCATATTCAAAAATTCCCAACCAACATCTTCAATAAATTTATCTAGATCATTAGTAATAGTATTACAAATTGGTTTCAAGTTCAAGTTCATTCTACTTCAATAATACTTTATATCCATGGAGTTCATTCATTCCTTGATGCCATCAAGTGAAGATTCAGGAATGGCATACACATGGAATACATCTCGCTTTAATTATTTGAAAACAATAGCCATATCAAATCCCTTTTTCCCAAGTCCTACTCTCTCAAGGTTAACAATCTCAATCTCACTAATAGTGATTACTAAGAAAGGTAATTCCACCAACTCTACCAAAAAATTTACCATAGGAACAATAAAAGTAGAGGATTTGAAAAGAACTCCATGAAAACCAAGCTCTCTAAATGGTATATAAAACACTAGTTCAAAATATTTTAGATGAGTTTGCTCCCATAGCTCTCTTACTCACTTGAAAAATCCTTGAAACTATGTATTGATTTTATTTTTCCTGTTCCTTTCTTGTTGTTCTTCCTTAATTTCATTGGTGCAGGAGCACCTAGGAAGCAATAGAGAGCACACTAGGCAAAATGTGGAAGTATAGAATGAGTTTATGACTTAGATGTATGCCTTCAGGAATTTTTGTGGTTGGAATGATGTTTTCTAATAAGGTCATGTTGACCATGGGTGAGAAACAAAAGGGTTCTAGTCCAAAGTTTAGGAATGGAGGTTTTTGCAATTATTGACAATTTTTGCAAAAACATGCTCCTTTTGTGTTTGGGTGGCCAAGAAGGGCACATTGGAAAAATAACTGTTGGGAAAGAATATTTAAAGATTTCCTCGACCTTTGTGCAAGGTTGAAAGTACGTTTGTACATATTGTTTTGTTGGAAATTGAAGAAAAACAATTTTTTGAGTGAAATTTTATGGTTTTTGGTCTGAAAGAAGGCTCTAATGGATTAAATTTGGTTCTGTGTTGTGTGTAGGATGTAGAATAAATCTAGTACAAGTTTTTTGTAGCCTTTAGATAGTTCTTTCAATCGTTTTCTTGTCTCTTTGTAAATATTTTGGTTTATTTGTGCTTGTTGGCCTGAAATAGGCAGTGTTGAGTAAATGGGGTGCTAGAGCACTTTTCCACCATACAAATCATATGGCCTTTTGGAAACAGTGCCTAGACACCATGCTTGTACATATGTTAGTTGGTAGGTTTTTTTTTAGTGCAAGCGTTGCTAGCAAAGTGATGCCCTAGGAGAGCCAGTGCAGGTCCGGCTAGGAAAAACTTGTTGTGCAGGTCACAAATCTTGCAGGGGTGCTGAGCCATTGAGGATTTTCTTCTTGGAGGAGGTAGGGTGGTGTGTTACCTTGTTACTACATGAAGGAGGAGGCTCCATCTATCCATTTGGTGTGTAAACAAATTGGAAGTTTGCTAATTGTCAAGGGAAGGATTAAAACCCTAGTTTTTGCTCCATTTCATGTTTGAGCTTTGTACAGACAGTGGAAGGCTGAGACCTCAAGAATCTTTGAGTGTTGTCCATGTGAACCAAGAACCTTTGAAAAAGAGTGGGAAGTCCTTTTGAGATTTGGGAGTTCTAACTTGTTTTGTAGGTGAAGGAGACCTAATAGGGGCTCAAGGGCTACTAGCCTTTCAAACCCTAGCTAAAGGATTGGTGAGAGTGATGGGAAGTTGAAGTCTTGGAGGTTGTTCAAAAAACTTTGGAGGATAGCTTGAAGCCTTTTAAGACTTATCACTACCCCTGCAAGAGTTGATGGAGTGTTGAGGAAGATTGGTCTTTAGTATAGTGTAAAGGCTAAGGAAGAGTTGTGGCAATGAACTAAGGTGGACTTGGTGGTTGGAGTTTGTGATAGAAGAGAGGGTTAGTCAGGACAAACCAAAGGCACCTAGTCATAATGAGACCTATAGAGTTAGATTGGTGAAACAAAGCACCAGGAGGTCTTACAAGGAAAGGCCTAGAAAGGAATCATTGGGTGGAGTTCCTCCAAACTCTCCTATTAGATTGTGTCGAGCAAGAAAAACAAAAGATTTGGGATTGATCTTGTATGTAGAGAAAATCCTAGTGGTTCAGCATCCGTAGAGTGAGCAAATGTTGAGTTGGCCAAGAGAAGTTGAAGAAATAGAGGGGAAGACAATAAATTATTGAGAGAAAGTTGAGCCAACGGAGGTAAGCACTAAATGTTGTGGTTTTGATGGAAGAGGCATAAAAGAAAGAAGAGGTTCAGGGAGGATGAATGCAGGGCCTAACCCTATATTGAAGGAGGATCCCTTCTTGAAAGCATTGAAGGCTTTGAGTGGAAAAACACTTGAAGGAGTACCATTGTTTAGTGGAAAGATGGAGGCTGAGTTAGTTATGGATTGGATAGAGGGAATGGAAAACCATTTTGAGTGTGATGGAGTCAGAAGCACAAAAGGTAAAGGTGGCTAAATCAAGACTAAGATATTACCTTATAGCAGGTGGAAATTCATTTTAGATAGAGAGGGGAGAGAAGGAGGCATTGGCCCTATCTCTACTTGGAAGGGAATGGTTGCCAAGGTGAAAAAAGCATACCTACCTGAAGACTATGAAATTCAGTTGCATAAGAGGAGATAGAGTTTGAGGCAAAGAGATCAGGATGTGAGTTCTTATACTGAGGAGTTTCAAAGACTTTGCATGAGGTCCAATGTCACAGAGGATGAAAGTATCAAGGTGGCAAGGTATCTCAATGGTTTGAAGTGGAACATTCAAGAGGAGATGGTTCTCTTAAACCCCAAAATAGTGCAGCCATCAATTGGCATTAAAGATTGAAGAGAGGAGTAACCAAACAAGATGAGACTTCTAAGGGTAGAGGCAAAGGCAGAGATCAAAGAGATCAAAGAGGACAGCATGGTGGCTACCAAGGTAGAGGCAATGACCAAAGAAACCAAGGAGAGTCAAAACTCATAGAGCATGGAGGTGAAACATCTACAAGAGGTGGATATAACCGGGGTAGAGGACCTTAAGGAGGTTCAAACAAAGGAAGAGGAGCAGGCAGGCAGAAGCCTTTCCTTGTATGTACCTGCTCTAGGCCTTTCCTTGTAAGACCTCCTTGGTGCTTTGTTTCACCAATCTAACCTATAGGTCCATACTCATAACTAGGTGCCCCTGGTTTGTCTGACCAACCCCTCTTCTATCATTCATCAAGATCATACATTGACCTTCTTTCCCCTCCTAAAGTTTGGACCACATCCATTAACTCCACATAAAACTGGACGTCCTTGGTCTTCATGGTTCCCATGCCGTGATATGGTTATGCAAATGAAAATGAAGAAAAGTAATCATCTCCTTAATCCATTGGTTGGAAGAATGCATGCTTAATGTTTTGATACATGATATCAACTCTCTCTTCTACTCTCATGGTTGAATATCAAATTCCAGTATGGTGGGCCTCTAGAGTTCTAGTCATCTTTCTTCCTCTTCCACCAAATGTTGTCCTGATCCACATGTCTGCTAGCCTAATTGGCTTTGTTTTTGAAAGCTGAAGTTTCTCCTGAGTCACTAGTGTAGCTCTCTCTACCTTTCCAAACTCTTTCATTGCTACAGATCTTCTTTGGGATTTAGTCATTTGTACCACATGGTTGATGTGCTTTGAATCCTTGCATCTAAGGGGTTTAAAACCTTAGGGGCCTTAGATGAGAAAAAGAAGTAATGTTTTTCTTTTCTTTTTATGTGAGGACCTATTAGTGAGATAAAAGAGGACTGTATAGAAAAATGAAAAAAGAAGACATAAAAATTCATGGACCATACTATATCACCTACATGCTAGCTAACAAGGACATGAATGTAGTAGATTGAGGTATGATAGGGGTATTGCAAGGTATATTTGAGGAATATATAAGAATGAAGAAGAATTCAATGGATCAAATTAGTGTCAAATGTTTTCCTAAAAGATCTCCCACACCCTATTAGGGAATTTAATCATTTCTAAGCATTTTCCATGTCCTTTGGGAAAGTTTGAGGAGGCTCCAATAGTTGAGAGTTTAATGAGTACTTATAACTTCTTTCCATGAAATCATGATTAGTTAGAGAACATATAGGGAAAATTGATGAACTATGCAACAAATGAAGATAATATAGGGTATTTTGACCTAGTCTTAAGCATCTCCAAGCATCTAGGAGATATTGAAGGAGTCTTGGCTAATAGATAGGGTCGAGGATAGAAGTTTTATTTTTGGTTACATTGACATCATGTAGGACATCCATAGTCTTATTCTTGGTTATGTTGACATCACAAAAAAATATATAGGATGGAGTAGAATGTAGCTCTACCTTTGTTAGTTCCATGTTAAATTTTTATTATATATAGCTTGCTAGTGTAGGAATTCTAAGACAAACAATCATGGTAGGACCATTCTTAAAAGATTTCAAAATAATAACCCTAGTGAACCCATGGCAGCATTGCACAAGAACTGAGTGCAAAATTTCATTTAAACTTGGACCTGTGCATTTCCTTTTAAGAATGAGAGGTTTGGGAAATCACTGGGAGGTGTTCCATGAGGCTTAAGCACTGTTTGTTGCATCCAAAATCACATATTAAATACCATTAAAGTAAAAACAATGTAATGCTTGCATGTAATAAATTTATAATTTTTTACTAACTTTACATACCCCACTGATAGGTGTACTACAAAAATAAGTAGATTGACTGGTGTACCCAGGGTCAACACTGTGACCCTACAATTTTATTAAAATAATAAAACTAAATTAGTTAATCTTGCATTTCACAATTGAAATTTAATAAAATAAATTCAATGAACATGTTCAATTTTACCTGACTGTCAATACCATATGCATCATACATAATGTCAGCTGCCCTCTCCATCCCCATAGATACATATGGATTAGGTTGCGTAGAAGCATATGGATCCTGCATAGCACCCTCTTGAGGCCCAGTAGGGTCATATGAACAAGTGGCTCTGCAAGATCGACACACATGGCCTCGAAGGCCACCACTTGAAGACTCCCCTGGATTGCGCTGTACAATGGGGCTAGTGTGGTGGATGACACTCTGAGTCAAGGATGTGATTGCCTGCAAAGTCTCTACATCAGCACTCTCCTTTGCAACTGCAGGCATCACAATTTTCTCACAAGGCAGCCTAGCAAGAGGTTGTCTCCCCTGTCATGTAGGATCCGGATGTGCACCGGGCCTATCCTGTGCTGACCCCCCACCTCTCCCCTAAAACTCCCTCATATCAAAATAATTCAGGATTTGGTTCAATACAAACTCACAGTATAATTTCCTAAGAAAATATTGGGGGACTTCACAGTTATTGCATAGTGGGTAATCAAAGACCATATACCATCTGTCATAAAAATGGTTCTTAATCTCTTAGTGAGTGGCACCAATGAATAGAAACACCTCTTTGCATTGAGGGTGAGATTTTGATTTGTTTTAGGGTTAGTGAATAGAGAGCACAAATCGCCTTTAGTAATCTTTAAATCTTTTACTTGTTTATATGATAATTTGTCTGCATAATATTCCCTCGATGTTTGCCTCCTATTTTGCCATCCAGATATTTGTTGGGTAATTGCATCTACATTTTTTAACAAATCCTTCAATGAATCTACTAGATGTATTCTTTCTATGGTTGAATAATTTTGATCACTCAACCTAATAATCAGATCAACTTCTTTTCTATTGTTTTCAATTTCACTCCTCAAAATTTCTTGAGTGCCAAGAGGGTATTGAGAGAATGGTGGGGGAGGTTGATTTTGTTGTTGAGGCTGATTTGGTTGAGGATTTTCCTCCTCTTGTTGAGGATTTCCTACAAATTAAAAAAAAAAACATTCATTTCTAAACTAAAACAAACAAAATCAATTTAAAACTAACAAATTCAAAACAAATACCAAACAATACTTACCTCTTGCATCTCTTCATCATCATGGCGCCATATTTGTGAAGAAATCCAATTGCTCTTGATGAATTTTGAAGAAATCACCTCTCCAAGAATGTGAGCACAATTAATAGGGTTTTTGGCCGCAGGCGGAGCTAAAATACAGAAAAAACAAAATGAGAAATGATATTTGGATTTTTTTTTTTTTTTTTGCTTTAAAAAGAAATAACGTGAATGTGTTATGGCTTGTTTTTTTCTTGTTTGGCCACAAAAGTGCAACCATCTTGGTGCACTTACCTTGAAGCAAAATGACCTATTTTACTACAAGAGAAACATTTAATAGGCAACTTTCCTTTATACTTACCTTGTACTCTATCTTCTTTCTTCACAATCAATGATTCTAGCTCTTCAATCATTTCTTCATCTTCTAGTTGTTTCATCTCTTCCTCATGCTTGAATGTATTTCTTGAACACTCTCCCAACTCATATCTTTGCTTGTTCCTTCCTGATACAGAAGCCTTAAACGTAGATTCAGTCTTAGGGGAAAAATCACCAAATTCACTCAACTCAGAAGCATCAAGTTTACCAATCAACATATCCCTTGTCACATTTGTCACTGATCTTAACTCTTCAATAACATGAGCCTTTGACTTGTAAGAGGGAGGAAATGATTTGAGCACTTTAGCTACAATTTCTTGTTCATCCAAGGTACCACCGACACATCTAATACCCATCACAAGTTCATTTGCTCTTTGCATAAAGGAAGAAATATTTTCATCTTCACCCATCTTCAAGTTTTCATACTTTCCTTTCAAACTCTATAGCTTAGCGAACTTCACAAGTACATCTCTTTCATACAAAGTTCTCCTCTTTCCTCAGACCTATCACATTTGTCATTTTTGAATCCGTCAGAGCACTCAACAAAGATCCAATAGCCCTAATGTTAATCTTAGTCTCTTTAACCTCATTAGGAGTGGAAGAACCATTATGAGGAATAACATATCTAGTCTTTGTGATCTTCCAGAAGGGTTCATCAATACACCTCAAATGACACTCCATTAGATGGCTTTCCATAGAGAGTAGTTTGTTTCATCAAATCTAGGGATGTCCTTCTTGTATGATGTCATCTCAGATCACCTCAAGCTTTTAAAATTCTTCAGAGGAACCTACTTTGATACCAATTGTTGGAAAAACAAGGACAAACAACTAAGAGGGGGGGTGAATTAGTTGAACATACAAATTATTTAAACTTTTCAAACTTAACTTAATCTCAAATTTGATGCATGAACAATGAACCATAAACAATCAACACATCAGAAACAGAAAAACACCAAGATTTTTACATGGAAACCCTATTAGGGGAAAAACCACGGTGGATGTTAGTCCATAATATTATACCCTGTTAAAAGTATAAAGAAGAATAATGGGAATGCACATGCATTCAGGCACATTGCCGAGAGCTCACTACTCAAATACAAGAGGGCTCACTGCCCAAGGAAAACACATTTTCTTATATAAATTTAGATTAGATCTATAGGGTATGAACTGAGAAAATAGCTTCTACAAAATCTTGATAACAGTTTTGGTTAACCATAGAAACACTTCTCTCAAACTTCTTCGCACTTTGCTATACAATCGAATGATTAGATCATTATTCACACACTTGCACTTTCTCTGGCACTTCTTCACACCACACACATGCATAAATTCACACAAACATCTTCTCTTATATATCTGCAACATGGATTTACATCAACAACTTCGTTGGCCATAATATAAAACATAATTTCAATGTTAGCCCAAATTTACAAATAAATTTTCAATACGAATCAAACACCATCAGACAATATTATGTTGTGGCCCAAAAAAACATCCTTGAGCATGCCAAACATTCAAATTTTAATCTTCAAGGATCCACAACATGTTACAACCACCATGTCGGCCAAGAACATGAAAACCCGCACACACATGAGAAAAAACTTCGACCACAAGCACATGGATCAACACAAACATGCAACAAAGATAGAGAATGATCTAGAAGCATCCACAAGCAACAAGAACCAACAGAGAAACATCCGCAACAACTTAAATTCGTAGAATCACATAAAGTTCACTTAGGAATACTAACTGAAACCACTGAAAAATATCAGAACACAACTGTTCATAACACGATCACAACTTCATGTAGACCTCTGAAACTTCAAGTGGATAAACTAGATACTCTCAGCAATAAACCCTTTAGTCCACAATGATTGATCATCAATGTTTTGAGCAAGACACCTTCATGACCTTCACTGTTCCACTGACAACCTGCAACTCTTTCTTTGACAATTTCCTCAATATCCTCGACATATACAACTTTCAATATATGAATGCTAATAGTGTTGACATCAGTGACAACCACATATTAGCAACACAACCACAACATCCAACACACACAAAATTTGTTATGTTATGTTTTTCTGACAAAAAAAAAACCAATTTCTGTGCATCCCTCTTTTGAACCCCTTAATCTCAACCATTTTCAAAATAATTTAGTATTTTAGAAAGTAGACTCGGAGCACTACAATCCTTGTTTTTGTTGCATCTCAAAATTTTGAGTGTAACTATCCTCAATTTCACGTCCAAGGTTAGTATTTCCTTATTTTAGAAAAAAAAGAAAGTGGCTACTTAAACCCCCTTTTTGGTCCCCCATCTTTTTGCACTTACCCATATGATTAACTCAGGTTCAATCACTAAATTGTGGAGAAATCCCTACAAATTCCAATGAAACATATAAAAACAATTAAGAAAACCCTTTGAAGAAGATATAAATTTGGAAAAGCAATCTTTAAAAATACTAACCCCTATTTACCACAAGAGCATTGGTCCTTAATCTTTGTTACCACACCATTTCTTCTCCAAACCATTGATATAGGTAACTTCTCACCCTCTTTATATTCATATCAAATGCTCTGAGAGGTTTTGGATGGGTTCTTGAGAAGTAAAACACAATACCTAAATACATGCTTTTAAATTCATCATGGAATAGGTAATTTTTATTTCTTCTATGAATTGTCTTTGACTACATGCTTCTATGAGATTATCACACCACTAGCTCTTGGTTGCACAACAAAAGGTTTTGGCATACATATATTTTGAGAAGCCATGTAGAATCTTGTTTGAACTAAGACTTTGGGGATTTACATGCCATCGTAATAAATAATAGAACAAAGCCATCAAAGATTCTCTGTACAATTTCACTAGGTTTTGAAGGGTTTTGTCAAAGGATTTTTGAAATTTTGATAAAACTTGAACATGCCACAGGGAAAAAATAATAATTGTCATTAGTTTTTGCAACTTCCTTGCCATGTTTTCTTCCCCACTATTTTCGTTACACATTTTACATGTTCTCCACCAAATTCAATTTTGTGTAGATAATGAAAATTGCGGCCAAAAAAATATCATCATTATTTTTGTCACTGTGTTAGGTCTGTGAACATGTGAAAAAATGCCCTTAAAAATTGCTCTAACCACTCACATAACTAGCAAAAATGTGCCCTAAAAAATTGGGTGAAAATGGGTTATGCTTAAGATTTTGAAAAATCTACCCTTAACACTTAATTTTTCAACCAGTCACATTGACAAAAAATATTTTTAAAAATTTATTAAATTAAAAAATTTACATGTTGACTTAAAAAAAAAAACTTTATAAACTATAAAATACTAACTTGTAATTCATTGACATACAATTTATTACAAACCAATTAAACAAGTACTAACAAAACTCATTACAATAGTAATAATAAGTAATAAATGTCTTAATGTACATTATTTCGCATAACTTTTTAAAAGTATTTTTAAACATCTCATTGAAAACATAACTTATGTAATTACGTTGTGGATGCCCAAAACTCCAAAAAAAAAACTTTTTACTCTAATTCAGTTTACCATTTAGGAATGTAAAATTAGGGTTCACAGCTTCTAAGTCTTTTCCTCTACTACGTTTTCCTTTGATGCAATTCTTGTAAATTGCTTGCAACTTGATTGTTTGCTATCGTTATGTTGAGGGAGGTGTGGTGCATTCTGCTTATAATCTCTTCAGATAGCGAAGCTTTGTCATTTTTTTCAATGGGCCATTTTTATCTGGGCCCGTTTGCATAGCTAAGTAGGTTTCTTCTCCTGCCATGGGGAGTTTTATTGTGGTGTCATGTATGAAATGCACCAATAACTTTTAAGAGGACTGTGGAGCTTTAGCAACACTCTGAACGTTAATCTTCCTTCCGTATGTATCCTGGGTGTTTTCAACTGTTAGTGTTTGTTTGGTTTTCAAAGCTGGCACTCCTCGACAGGTTACCATCGAAGGTTTTCATTCATTTGAAACATGCTTTCGAAAGGGTATTGAAAACTTTTATGTCAACATACACAGGCTAACGACTGGCAATGCCATTGTTGCATACACAGACTCAATAACACTCCACATTTTCCACCCTCCAACCATAATCGAAAAAATGCCATTGGCATCCACTACTCATTGGAATCTCAGAGAATTATGTAGAGAGGGTCGGTTGAAGGAGGCCCTGCACATTCTGCTTACTACATACAATCCCCCAGAAGACTACTCTACATATCTTGGCTTATTGCAGGCTTGTGTTCTCAAGAACGCGCTTTCACAAGGAAGAAAAGTGCAGTCTTTCGTTGCTCACAGGCGATTTGCATTTGCTACTCACACAATTTTTCATAATAAGCTTATTTTCATGTATTTCAAGTGCGGAAGTTTGGTAGATGCCCGTAAAGTGTTTGACCACATCAAAGAACGAGACAGCTTCTCATGGAATACGATTATTGCAGCGTACAAACGACATGGGTATCCTCACCAGGCAGTTGCTCTGTTTCACCGTATGCAGAAGACAGTCCTCCAACCCGATAGATTTACGCTGTCTAGCGTACTTGCAGCTTGTGCGAAAATGGGAGCTTTGGAACAGGGTATGGATATCCATAAAAGCATAAAGGATAGAAGAATTCTGTCAGATGTTGTAATTGCAACTGCCCTAGTAGACATGTATGCAAAATGTGGCAGCATAGACAAGGCACGCGAACTGTTTGACATAATGTCTCAAAGAAATATGGTCTCATGGAATGCCATGATTGCAGGATATGCACAAAACGGATCTGCTGAAAAGGCTTTAGAAACTTTCAATCAAATGCAATTGGCAGGTGAAAAGCCAAATTCTACAACCTTTGCTAGCATCCTCCCTGCCTGTGCCAAAATAGGAGCTTTGGAACAGGGTATGGACATCCATAAAAGCATTGAGGATAAAGGACTTTTGCCAGATGTTGTACTTTCAACTGCGCTGGTTGACATGTATGCAAAATGTGGAAGGACAGACAAGGCACAAGAACTGTTTGACAGAATGCCTCAAAGAAATGTGGTCTCATGGAATGCCCTGATTGCAGGATATGCACAAAATGGATTGTTTGAAAAGGCTTTAGAAACTTTCAAGCAAATGCAACTGGCAGGTGTAAAGCCAGACTTGACCACCTTTGCTAGCATTTTCCATGCCTGTGCGAAACTGGGAGCTTTGGAACAGGGCATGGACATCCATCAAAGCATGAAGGATAGAGGAATTTTGTCAGATATTGTAGTTGCAAACGCTCTGATAGACATGTATGCAAAATGTGGAAGTATAGACAATGCCCGTGAAGTGTTTGACATAATGCCTCAAAGAGATGTTGTCTCATGGACTGCAATGATTGCAGGATATGCACAAAATGAATCTGTTGAAAAGGCTTTAGAAACTTTCAAGCAAATGCAATTGGCAGGTGTAAAGCCAAATTACACAACCTTTACTTGTGTTCTATCTGCATGCAGCCATGCAGGTTTAGTTGTTGAGGGCTGTACATACTTCAATCATATGAGTAACTCTTACTGTATTACACCTACGGTTGATCATTATGTGTGCATGGTTGACCTTCTTGCCCGTGCTGGCTATCTTGAGGACACCCTAAACTTTATTATTAAGATGCCAGTTAAACCTGTGGTGGTTGTGTGGATGAGTTTTCTTGGTGCCTGTAGATCACATATGAATATAGGCTTAGGAGTATTTACAGCGAAACTTCTTTTCGATTTGGACCCTCAAAATGATGCAACTTATGTTCTTCTCTCAAACATCTATGCGGAAGTGGGCATGTGGGGTGAGGTTCAAATGGTAAGGCAATTGATGAAAGATAGAGGCATTAAAAAGATCCCTGGATGTAGTTGGATTTAAGGCCAAAAAAATGGTACATGCTTCTTGCGTAGGAGACAGATCACATCCACAGACACAGATCTATGCATTGTTGGAGAAACTGGCTTGGGAGACAAAGGGTGCTTTTCAGATTCAAGACATTTACTTAATGATTTGGAAGAGGAGGAAAACAAATTATTTCTGTTACCATAGTGAAAAGTTGGCAATCGCATTTGATTTGGTTAACACACCCCTTGAACAACTATTGATGTTGATAAGAAGTTCAGGTATGTGATGTTTGCCACAATGGAACAAAATTTATCTCTAAGATTGTTGCAAGAGAAACTGTTGTGAGGGATGCAACGCATTTTTATATGTCAAACCTGCATTAATAATGAAGGGACAAGGTTTTATTTTTAGTTTCTAAATTTTTTATTTTTTGATTATTTGGCAGTCTAGACCATACTACTGACTTTGTAAAATTAGATGCATAGAGCAATGTGGATCACTGCATAAATACACTGTTTGAATATTTGTCAAGGATCCGTTTTATGATAACATGGACATTTCATTGAATTGTTTTAACAAAATCTGCATATGTTGAAATGAAAAACTGGAGGACGAGGAAGTGGAGCACGGATTAAAAACAAAAGATGAGTAACACATCAAGCAAATGGAAAGTTGCTTGACTGGTAGAAAAAAAAGAAGAAAAGGGCTCACAGTTACCATTGTTAGCTTGTTCAGTTCTTTTATTTGGATTAATTGTATTATCCTTTATCTATGTCATGGTAATCATTTGAGATTAAATTATACATTTTAGATTTAGTATTTAATTTTATGTAGATTTTGTCTCATTTGTGATTAGATATTTGTAATATTGTTTCACATCCCTTTGCTTGGTGAGATGGCTAATAGTTTTGTGACTTCATAGAAATATTTTAGTTTAATTTGATTTGAAGATTTTGTGATTTCATAAAGGATAGATAAATTTTGCAGATGTTGTAGTTGCAACGGCCCTGGTAGACATGTAAGCAAAATGTGAAGGATAGACAAGGCACAAGAATTGTTTGACAGAATGCCTCAAAGAAATGTGGTCTCATGGAATGCCATGATTGCAGGATATGCACAAACTGGATTGTTTGAAAAGGCTTTAGAAACTTTCAAGCAAATGTAACTGGCAGGTGTAAAGCCAGACTTGACAACCTTTGCTAGCATCTTCCATGCCTGTGCCAAAATGGGAGCTTTCGAACAGGGCATGGACATTCATCAAAGCATGAAGGATAGAGGAATTTTGTCAGATATTGTAGTTGCAAATGCTGTGATAGACATGTATGCAACATGTGGAAGCATAGACAATGCCCGTGAAGTGTTTGACATAATGCCTCAAAGACATGTTGTCTCATAGACTGCAATGATTGCAGGATATGCACTAAATGGATCTGTTGAAAAGGCTTTAGAAACTTTCAAGCAAATGCAATTGGCAGGTGTAAATCCAAATTACACAACCTTTACGTGTGTTCTATCTGCATGCAGCCATGCAGGTTTAGTTGTTATGAGTAACTCTTACTGTATTACACCTGCGGTTGATCATTATGTGTGCGTGGTTGACCTCCTTGCCCGTGCTGACTCTCTTGAGGACACCCTAAACTTTATTATTAAGATGTCAGTTAAACCTGTGGTGGTTGTGTGGATGAGTTTTCTTGGTGCCTGTAGATCACATATGAATATAGGCTTAGGAGTATTTACAGCAAGACTGCTTTTTGATTTTTATCCTCTAAATGATGCAACTTATGTTCTTCTCTCAAACATTTATGCGGAAGTGAGTATGTGGGGTGAAATTCAAATGACAAGGCGATTGATGAAAGATAGAGGCATTAAAAAGATCCCTGGATGTAGTTGGATTTAAGGCCAAAAAAAAATGGTACATGCTTCTTATATAAGAGATAGATCACATCCACAGACACAAATCTATGCATTGTTGGAGAAACTGGCTTGGGAGATAAAGGCGGCAGGGTCATTTTCAGATTCAAGACATTTACTTAATGATGTGGAAGAGGAGGAAATCAAATTACTTGTGTCACCAAAGTGAAAAGTTGGCAATCGCTTAACACACCCCTTGGAACAACTATTGAAGTTGATAACAACCTTTAGATATGTCATGTTTGCCACAATGGAACAAAATGTATCTGTAAGATTGTTGCAAGAGAGAAATTGTTGAGGGATGCAAAGCATTGTTATATGTCAGACCTGCAGCAATAATGAAGGGACAAGGTTTTGGTTTTTTTTTCTTTATTGTGACTATTTGGCAATCTAGATCATACTGCTGGCTTTCTAAAATTAGATGCATAGAGAGCAATGTGGATCACTGCATATATACACTGTTTGAATATCTGTCAAGGATCTGATTTATGATAACATGGATATTTCATTGAATTGTTTTCACAAAATCTGCATATGTATGAAATGAAAAACTGGAGGACGAGGAAGTGGAGCAAGGGTTAAAAACAAAAGATGAACAAATGGAAAGTTGCTTGAATGGTAGAAAATGGAAGAAAAGGGCTTGCAATTACCATTGTTATCTTGTGTAGCTCTTTTATTTGGATTAATTGTATTATCTTTTACCTATGTCATGGTAATCATTTGAGATTAAATTATACATTTAGATTCAGTATTGAATTTTATAAAAGTGTGTAGATTTTGACTCATTTATAATTAGATATTTCTAATATTGTTTCACATCCCTTTGCTTGGTGAGATAAGTAATAAATTTGTGACTTCATAGATATCTTTTAATTTAATTTGATTTCAATATATTCGATTTTGATTAGAATTACACTATTATAATTTGTATATGAAGTAAAAAAGACAATTTCATTTATATCGTAATTAGCAATTGTATATAGCACAAGAAAATCTCACACAATGAGGTTTATAGGTTGATATTAGAGAGAAAAGAATAATATATGTCTATATAAAAATAAAAAATTATGTTGCAGTATAATTTCATGTTCATATTATTACAAAATTGTACACAATAAGATTTATAAATTGATACTAATGAGAGCATGGTTCAAGGTGGTTGAGATAGAGCAAAATAGGGCATTTCATGAATGTTTGGGTGAGAAATCGTTTAGAACAAGAGGGATTCAAAAGGACTAAGAGAATTTTGAAGAAACACAATGGGAGATATCCATATGTTTGAAATGCATATTAGAATTATATTGATAATATGGTCAAACTGACTACTTTATTCAGTTGTAGCAAACCTAAGAAGCTGTAGTAAAGTAGAGGAATGAATAATTTTGTATTTGTAGCATGCCTATAAAATGCTAGGGAATGCTTACTTCCATATGCCACATAAAATGTTTGTTTACAGTCGTAAATCACTACTACATTAAGAACCTTGAATTTCCATACTTGTTTCATGTCAAAATTTAGTAATAGGGGATTTAATTGAAATGTTTAGATTTTCCCAAGTCAAGTGGCTAACAATATATGTTTAGTCAATTAAAAAATGTTGGAATCTAATCATAAGTATACATGGTTGTATAACATGAAGGTAGAAAAATAGTTTTTTTTAAAAGAATCTAGAATGGTGAACTTTAATTATTTATCTCATGGAAACACATTTAACAACTTTATAGTTACAAGGAAACATATATTTCCAAGTCATTCTAAAAAATTATAAGAAGTTTCTTTAGTGATTACAATAGAGGAAGCGAATTTTGTTATGAAGTATTGTTTATTATTGTAAAAGATAAATCACTTTGTAACTATCACTAATAGTAAAACACCTAAGGTCCCAATGTACACCTCAAATTATAAATGTTTTTTTTTTTTTTTTTTTTAAATGTATGGATTATAATAATATGAAACATTTGAATAGAAGCAACTCCATTGACATTAATAATAAAAAATAATGTTTGAAAGGGCTCATAAATGTCAACTACATGGATATTTTCAGTATTAAAATTTCAAATCACACTCTATGATCCATCATAAGAATTTGTTTCCTCTTTTTGATGATGGATCATGGAGTGTGATCTAAAACATTGATACAAAAAATCTCTATGCATTTGACATCTAAAAGCACTTTTAAACAATATCATAGACTATGAAAATATCCTCTTAATAAAAATAATCATAAAGTAATTTCATAGATTACATTTGAAACTTAGGCAATATGATAATGGTTTTTCAAATCATATGATATACGTATGTAATTTACTATGCCAAAACACCATCCAAACATAATTTTCAACCTTCTACAATCACTTATTATTTGGGACAATAGTATTACTTTAATATTTGAATCAAACCTTAAATAACTCATATTTAATCCACTATTCTCACATTATCATTATCATCACATTCTAAATAGCAAACAACAATTAACAAATATAATGAAACCATTCTTTCTCTTATTACAAATAAAGACTAAATTACATTAGAATAGTTTGCAACTTTGACTATTATAACATTAAACTTTTATATGTATACTCATAGCAACAACAAATTGAACCAATTCAATGTGACTATAATCTAGATCAATGAAGCTCCAATGCAACCTATGAATTGAGAACATTCTCTAGCTAAA
Organism: Sequoia sempervirens; assembly: GCA_007258455.2. Lineage (NCBI taxonomy): Eukaryota > Viridiplantae > Streptophyta > Pinopsida > Cupressales > Cupressaceae > Sequoia > Sequoia sempervirens. The sequence continues at coordinate 65,263,833 of VDFB02379711.1, forward strand.
GGGGTATTTCCTTGTGATCTCCACACTTGAACACAATTATTGAATTGATTTCTAGATAGGGGTGTGTGTAAAGTGATAGATCATGATCCCTAAATGGATGTGTTCACTCTTTAATATCCATCACATTATAATAGGTTAAGCACAATGTCAATCCACGTCATCCAATTTTAACAATGATTATGGGTAAGATGATGATCCCTAAATGGATGTGTTCACTAATTTTTAGAATTTGTCTCATTTGACCTAAAAATTTGAAGCACTTAAAGATTGAATTTTAAAAAAGGTCTATAATATGAAATGTAGTACTCCAAGTATGGTTTCCAAATATGTAATTTATTTTAATACCGAGATGATATAAATTGATTTTCAATAGGCATGTCTAAAAACCATTGTTTAAAAGTCACCTTTTTTACCATACCATGCACGAGTACATCATCCATATTTTGGCCTAAATAATTGTATTTTTTCGAATCCTTTTGGGAAAAGATCTATAACACACTGAAGAATGTGCATGATATTTTTTTGTAATTTTTTATTGGTCGTAATTGTTATTTTGAAAATCCCTCATGTACGTCATGCATAAGATGACCTAAACTTCTATTTTTTTCAAATTGAAAATAATTGTTTGAAGATTGTGTACATATAATTTGTTTTTCAAAAAATATTTTAATAAAAAAATGTTAAAATAATAAAAAAATCCTGATATTTCAAGTTTATAGACCAGCTTCATTAAAAAATATTTTAAAAATAGAAAAAATAATCTAATTGTGAAAAAATTACATATTTGGAATCTACACAATCTCATCTATAATGGGTTTTAATTTTGTCACTTTTTTGCAAAAAACGTCTTCAGACATATGTCTAAAGTCACTCTTTTCTAGTGGCACTGAAATGACCTTCAAGTTGCAGGTCAAAGCAGGTCCCCAAGACTTTTCGTGACCCAAAACCCATAGTAGAAACAAATGGGATCCTAAACGAGGTCTTGTTTTCTTTATTTAATATTTTGAATGGTCGAAAAATGGAACGAGACCCTATTTAGGATATGAGATCTCGTTTCTTTTTTGACCATTTTAAAAAAAAATTACTAGTAAAAAAATTACCGTCAATTCTACAACTTGACATGTTATGACAGCATACAATCAACATCGACTAATTCTACAACTTTTTATCACATCTGGTCTTCTATAGGCTCATGAACTTGTAATTTTGTTTTGAATTTTGTAAGTCCAGGCAACATTGGGATAGTTTTGGTATGGAATTGTGTTCATTTTCTACTCATTTGAAGGAGGAATAAAAAATAAAGACTTTTACTATTGAAATTCTTGTACTCAAGAATTTTGTAATCTCTAGAGGAACCAAAGGACTCTCCAAATAACTTTTTTTTTATCTTCTTTTGTCAAAGCATTTTCCTTGTCACCAACATTGTCCAATGTCTCCACATCCTTCTTAGTATTTGCTAGTACATCCTCAGTACCAGATGCACTCACATCCCTTTTCTCTTCATCCTCAAATTTTTAAGTAGTATTTGGAGGCATGTTTGTCTCTAGGTGGCCTTGAGCATCCTCTACCTTTGCCTCTAATTCCAAAGGAGGTGAGTTGTGTCTTGTGGGTATATCCTCCTTTTGTGCCTCTATAGCTCTTACCTCTGCAGTGGTGTTTTCTCCTACTGGAGGAGCATTATCAGTAATATTTTCAATAGCAGTGTCCTTTGCACCAGCGACTCCTTCCTTTTTGAACTTTTCTTTCATTTCTAAAAGACTATCGTCAACATCTTTTTGCATATTTTATTATTCACCCTCATTCTCATGTTGAGAATCATTGCGTTGTGCTTCTTCTATAGTATTCACTTTTGGAGCCTATATCTCATCATGCATCTCTTCTCCATTGTTTGGAGTAAGTCCTAACCTTTTTTCCAAACCAACAACCTTCTCCATAGACTCATTGTGGAGCCTCTCAAGATCATTTTGATGTCTTCTCATAAGGGTGGTTACCCTTTTCTTAGTTGGAATTCCCTATTATACACTTGAGCCAATGTGGCTTTGTTTTCATTTGATAGGGGTGCGCTAATATTTTCCAGAGAAAATGCTCTCAACTTTGCCTCTTCATCCATTGCCTCCCATCTTCTTGCATATAGTACATTCCTTAGATCTTTAGGCAACTGCTTCTCAATATTCTTCATATTAACTTCAAAATTAATAATATAATTTACAATAGATTCTTCAATGGTAGCCTTATCTACCTCATCATTAGTAGCGTACAGGGTAGTAGTTTCTCCTAACATCTCATGCTGCACAATCCTATTGAATAAAGCATCAAGTTTTATAGGGTTGTCTACCCTTACCAGAGGCTTTTTCTTCTTTTTTTCACCTAGTTTCTTTTTCTCTTTGCCAAATCCAGGCTTCTTCTCCCTCATTTGTATTTTGTAGCCTATTTTTTCTTTCTCTACCTCAACCTAACTATTGGTATCTACAATGTCAATCTTTTGTTTCTTTGTACTTGCTTCACCCTGTGAAGCTTCTGATTTCCTCTTCTAAACTAATTGTTGTCCTTCTTCTTCATCATCATCTTCCACATTGACTCCTATGTACTTTTCCCTTGTAGATCTTTTTTACCCTTCTCTTTGTAGGGCTAGTTTGTTGTGGTGTCATAGTGGTCTTTTCCATTTTAGTTACTTTTTGTTGTTTCACTAGAGGGGTCTTCTCCTTCCCCAGAGTACTTGTAGACTCTTTTCTCTTTTCTCCAACAATAGACTTAATCTTGTAGGAATTTGGGGCAATCGCAAGAGTGGTAGCTATTCTACCAAATATTTTGATACTTGATGATCCTTTGAGTGAGCTAGAAATGGCTTTTTCCTTCTCAACTTGTTCTTTTGTGAGGTGCATTGCCTCTATAACTATTGTAGTAATCTTCTAAACAATTTCCTTTATCCATTTTTGTCTTTTCTCTGAATGCACCTCCATTGATTTCTCCTCATAGGTTCCATACCACTCTTGAGAAGTATCCCTAGGTTTTCTTAACATAAGGTTATCCAAACCAATTATTACATCTCCTTCAATTTCATATCCCATCTCTAGGATCCACACAATTCTAGGCCCAATAGCCTCCATTATGCAATAATCTTTACTTATCATAAAATAATCTCATTCTTGTATTTTTCAACAACATGCTTTGGTATTCTTTCTTTTGCTTGTATTTTTTCTTGAATAGTTTTGAAGAACCCCTAGAGAGCATTATTTTGTGCATCAGAGTCTCCCAACCTCATCAAATGATCTTTTATTTGATGGGCTATAGGTCTATCCTTTAGACAAACAATGTTCCTTGTACTGGGAACCTCCTTCAAAAACTAAAAGAGAACAACAATCAAAGTGATAAAATTAAAGTCATACTTAGATCCCTTTGTCTTCTACAGATTTTCCAAAAGCTACAATCTCAACAGTTCATATAGATCATAGTCTTCACCCTTCTCAACCATCTCATATGTTGTGTTGATGGCAGTCACTGATATTGAATTTTTTCTATTGGTGAAGTATATTTTGTATCTGATCATCATTGAAGCATACCTAACTACCAAGTTTTTGATGTCCTTTATTGTCCACACCCTTCTATCATATTTCACATCTATTCACTCCATCACAATTTTATTTTTCACCGACTTGAGTACTAGAGCTGGTTTGGTTTCCCACAAACAGGTGAAAACCCTAATAGCCTCGTTATTGATCAAATGTGGTATATCCAACTAGAGGAATTTTTCATGAATTCTTCTCAAGGTGTATCTCACCCACTCATCTACATAGAAAAATATGGGAAAGTTGTTCTAGGCATCAATTTTATTCTTCGTCAAAGCCCCAAACTCTAATTTCAACTCGAAATCATCTTCAATCAGTTCTTTGTACCACACATCACTTAGCTTTGTATGATTATATTCTTCCATATTAATATGAATGTATTCCCTAACATCTTTTGTGTGTAAAACACCATATGGGATGTGTGAAAAAAAAACCATCTAGATCATCGACCAAAGATTTGTCATGATGCCTTTTAAATTTAGGGTGTGGATGATCTATGACCTTTATGACTTGTGGTGTGTACATTTTTGCAATAAATTGAAAGCACTTTCTAAAACTATGGAAAATAGAAACTATAAAATACCTTTGAATCACTTCTGACAAGGGTTTCGCTTGTACTAGATCTCAATTGCTTCAATCACTTCACTTCACTCTTTCAGTTCTCTGCTCTTCTCAAATTATCATTTGTAAATGACTCAAATTATGTATGAAATCACTTATAAACCTTTTGCACTTGGCCTAATTTCACATTGAATACTCAAATTGAAAAGCTAGTAAAAACCTTAATTTTGTGCATAGTCAACTTCAAATGCTCCACAAACTTTTGCAACTCAACATTTTCCATTGATTTTTTCTCCAATAGGTGAAGCATATTGACCCACACCTCATATCAATATGCTGAAGCATCAACACCATTTCTCCGACAAGAGATAAATAATATTCAATTAATGCTCCCCCTAAGAAAAAGCTTTCTTCTTAGTTTTCAAAGGAAAAATTTGCACTGGATGCTAGCATGGACTCAAGCTTAGTCTCACTTTCTTCCTTATTTTGTCCAAATCTTGCATCCATAACAATAACCATTAAAATATCAAAACCTCATACCATTGTTATAGCTATTCATCATTTGACTTCTGCATTCACTAGCCTTATGACCAAATCTCTTGCATGTAAAGCATCGACTGAGAAAAGATTAAACATTTTGATTCATTCTTCTTCTGGATTCAATAGCCTTATGTCCAAATTTATTGCAAGAATAATAAAAATGATTAAAATATGGGTACCTTTTTTCACTTGGTTGTTTGATAGGTGGTCTTTTGAAGTCTCTCCTTTGGACTTGTTTTCCATTTCTCCTTTTATCTTCAATCTTCTTTTTATCTCGATTTGGAGTTTGATCTATATTTGAGCTTTCACCTTTCTCAAACCCTAATCCTTCTTTATCTTTAGATCCTTTCTAGTTTGCAATCATTTCATCAAGCTTTGTAGAGCTCATCTTGAATTTATCTTCATGGCTCTTTTGTTTTTCTAGATCTGATTTCAAATTCACAACTACTTCAAGTTTTGAACATTCCTCAAATTTTCTTTTCATCTTTGCATTTAGAAATTCTTCAACTCTTATTCCTTCTTCAACTTGCATTTTCAAACTAGTAACTATTTCATTTTCTTGCTTCAACTTCTCACTAACTTCCTTATTTCCTCCTATCTTCTTGATTTTCTCTCTCAAAATTTTTGATACATTCATTTTATTCTTTGAAAATTTCCTTCAGATCTTTGTTCTCACTTTCAATCCTTTCTATATCTTCAAGAGCTATTATGAGTTCTCCATTCATGTCAATCATGCACTCTTCTTATGTAAACCTAACAATAGGTATCTATTTTGGAGTAGGAAATCTACTAATAGCTGCATGTTCAACCTCTAGGATCTTCCCTAAGAGCTTAAGCTCCTTCCAAGGAATCAAGCTATGATACCAATTGTTGAACACCTGAAATACTAAAAGGGGGGTGAATTAGTATTCTCTAAAACTACTTAAACATTTAAACATTCATTCCACATAGCATATTCAATTTGTAGTAAGAAAGGAAAGCATGAAATCAACCATCAAAATAACATAACACATGAACACTCAATTTTTACATGGAAAACCGAAAAAGGGAAAAACCACAGTGAGCATTAACTCACAATATATTATAACTAGTTATAAGATATTATAGAATTTCTCATTGTAAGTGGACTCACTATCCTAGTGGATTCACTGCCCAAGGAAGGAAGATAACATAAAAGAGATTGGTGGTACAGAACTAGATTTTGAACTATTACAAATGCATCTACAACATGCTAGAATATAGCTCCAATGAGGCTCAATACATTAATTCTACACACCTCATACTGGTCTACACTAACACTCTATTTTTCTATACATTTCCATCATATTCACACAATTTGCATCATCTAAACATCACCTTACATCACAATCACTAAAACATCAAAAAAGGATCTTACATATATACCTGTTTCATCCACAAACACCTACAACATTAATTAGATCGACCTAACTAGATCTATCACACAAAACATAACTTGTTGGCTCAACATACACACATACACACTTCGCACCATGATTCAAAACTGTAGACAGTAGTATGAATTGTGGGTATGTGCAGGATCATCATAGAAAAAGTAGGCCCTTAAGTGGCAAAAAATTTAGAAAAATCAGAGTTAGGAAACTTGACGTAAATTTTTTAATAAGTTATCTATATTATTTCAAAAATATGTAAGAATAGAATTTGTAGCAAATTGAATGTAGTTTCTAAATTACTAGATTTATTTTTTTAAGAAAATCTATTTGGTGAAAATTTGAAATTTCAATGTAGTAGTACTTAAATTTTAGGGAAAAAATAAGTAGGTGTTTGTCTGACCACCCTAACCACAATAAAATGATAAAATATTTTTATAATATTTTAGATATAAGTAGAGGACTCATGTCTCGATGTGATGCATATTTTTTGTAATTTTTTTCCAAGTAAATAATTAACTATGATTTTTTTATTACAACTTTTAAAAAATATAAAACCTTGTATGTTTGACCACCTTAACTTGGTCAAAACTTCATGAAATTCAAATATTTGTTTTTCAATCCTATAGTATGCAAAGCATATAATGTGATCCATGTTACAGATTCAAAAAATGTGATATCGTTTGAAAGCTATATATATTTTTCAATTAGCCTATCTATCAAGACTTTAGTCGTAATTCAAATATAAAATGAATAATAATTATTTATTGAATTCAAAGTAAAACATAATTTATATTGGTGGAAAGCTAAGATTCTCCTTTGAAAAACCTTTTCATTTCATCAATTTTGGGTTAAAAAGGAAGTCATCAACCACATACCCATCATATCGCCACTTTTTGGCCCATCATGATCCTGCACATACCCTTGCTTCTTTCTAGTAGACATATAGTAGATTTTCTTCCTTCATAATTTTCCTTTCTTCTTCCCTAACAATCCTATTCTTCCCTTCCACAACTCCATTTTGTTGAGGAGTCCTAGGAGTTGAAAAATGCCTCTTTATTCCATGATCTTTACAAAAAGTGTTAAACTCATTGGAGGTGAACTCTCCTCCTTTGTCATATCTCAAAATTTCTATATTCATATCCATTTCATTCTCTACCATAGCTTTGAATATCTTAAACTTAAATATAAAGCTTTTGATTTTTCTTTGA